>BGPR01039587.1:0-12356 GCA_013235015.1 Araneus ventricosus
TCTAGCTAGATTTACGTGTGCTCCCCATCATCTTTAAAATGGCACGTTGGTTTCTCTCCCAGCCTTGAATCTGCCCCCTTATGTCATCTTGCTTTTAAAAATAGCGCCAAACGCAGTTGGTTTTGTTTTCTAACCAGCGCCAGAATATCTCCCCCATGATAAATGTACTTCTAAAAAAAAAATGGCATAAACGCAGTTCAAGTTTTATTCTTAAACAGGAGACATCTATACACCCGCCTTATTGCATCTTGGTTTAAAAATCGGCATAAACGCAGTGGTTTTCAACCTATGGCTTGTCATCTATGCTGCTTAGCTGCCGATTTTCGACGGTTTGTCCTTTTGATTTATCATGTTCACATGCGCCTTGAATCTAAAGAAGAATAATTCCAGTGGGCCAGTTCGTCAAAATTTGAGGCGGTTAGTCTAAAGACCGACTCCCGTTTCTTCCTTCACAACTCTTCGAAAATTTTAATTTCGTCTTCCGACAGACCTCGTTACAAAATAGTTTCTTCAAATAAAGTTTGTCTTGTTTTCTGATTACGCCAGCTGAATTCTTTAACCCTCAGGCCTTGGTGTGCAGTCGATAGCTTTCGGAACTTTTCAACTTTTAGAGTAAGATAGACCAATCTTTTTTTGTATTTAATCACATCTCTGGAAATCTGAAAATTCTTTTGTCGCGGATGTTCAGAAAAATATATATCTAAATGCCTGACGATCTGCTTTTGAATTGAACCTGCGAAAAACAGGTTCTGTCTCTAGGAGGTTAATTGTTTCTCTTTTTCTGTTTTAGAGCTCCACAAGTCCAGACTAGCACGCGTTTTTTTAAATTCACCGTCGACCCTTGCTACTAAGTAAGTTAACAACAATACTTTTCACAGCACGAAAGTATTGGCAGAAACTTTCAGCTAATAACTCGCCTCACGACATTCTAAAGCAGATGTGCTTTGAATCGACATCTCCTTGTTCGATGTCACTCTTGTTGATAGTCTAAAAATGTTTACATATCAGCAAAGAGCGTTATGTTTGAGCGTCAATGTATCATTTTGCATTCGGAATACACATTTGCTGGTTGCTGCGAAAAACTATTTGCAGATCAATTTTGCAGCAGCATGATCCATTATCGGAGAGCGGATGATGCATATTCAGGCTGCGTGCGCAAATTTGCAATATCAGCGACAGTAGGGTAAGACGGTGTCATCACTGATATCTATACATGAGGCAATTACTCTAAAGTGGATGAAGTTAGAAGATCATCATTAATTGTATGATATCTTTGAAGTCATTGAAATATGAGTACGTTGCTTGTATGGAGGTGGGGAAAAGAAGCTTTGGTGTAGTGAATATTTTAATTATACAATAAAGAAAATGGAAGACAGAAGAGTAAACAATAATAACAATATACTTGCGCAATACATCAGCATCCAGTGATTACATTATAATATTATTCTATTAACAATATTGTCTATAATCAATAATTGATATAAATCATTCTTAACAAAAAATCACCTTTCAGTAAAATAAAATATGATAAAACCACAAATAAAAGGGAAAAAAAAGAAGAAGACACGTTAGTAAGTACTTTTTTTAATCAAAGAAAGAAAAGCAGACAGCATTGCTTTCTTCTTTTCAAAACAAAGGAGAATTTATTCATTTAGATTTTGGCTTAAATGGGTCAAATCTAATGATATATTATTAAAGGAAAAAACTGGAATTTATTACAAATTTTTTTTAGTATTATATCATTAGCATCCTGGTCTCCCCATAAATTCCCAATCCTTACTACACTAATCCTTAGTAAGAACTTTTGGACATTTAGGTCTTTATTTTGTGAATTATGATGGATGTCAGAGCAATTTTTTGCGAAGGTATTTCGCAGGCTGGAAGATTGGGTTCGCCAGTTGTAGTTTATATTACGCCGACGACTAATCCGGATGGACCGGAGTAATTTTGACAGTGGTCTGATGTTATGTGCAGCAACTTTGAGCGTCCTGTCGCAAATGCCCAAGAATTTTGGTTTCCTGCTCAGTGCTGTTGCCCAAGTCCTATTTTTCAGCCCCTCTTCTTTTAGTCATGCCAGTACCAATATTATTCCACATTCTGTTATTCAATCTCTAACAATCATCATGGCGTTTCCTATCTTCCTGTTCTCTAAAACGATATCGCCCCAAGATCTTTTTTTTTTTATCACAACTTTTTATAAAAATGATTGGTTTTACATACGATCTGAATTTTTTTTCGATGTTTGGGGTCACTCTTTTTCACAACAGAAAAGTTACAGACTTCACAAATTGACATCATGATGTTTCACTGAAAATACTTTTAACAATTTCTAAACCGCGAACTTTTATGTTTTGGCAACATAAGTAAATGGTTGCACCAATAAGCTCTCTATCAAACCAAACCCTAATAACTTTTTTAGCACAGTAGCCAGATGGCAAATGTAGAAAAACATCACCACTTTGCATGCATCCATGGAACAGAAATAAGAAGAAGCATTGCATGACTCAGGTTTTAAGACACCCAGTCTCGTATCACCAGAACGAATTCTTTCCCAGCAGAATCAAGTCTGGGTCTCACCACCATTGAATCCCAAAGCATTGAATATACCCGCAGCACGTTTGAGTCGGATAATTTAAAAAATGTATATTGATGAATGCAAAAGTACGAGGGTTAAATCCCAAAATAGCCCTGAAATGTTGCTTCAAAACAAGAGTTAATATAAATTAAAATAAATTAAACTATTAACACTTTAAAAAAGTCTGTGATAGACATGGACTGACGTGCATTTTAACTAGAAACCTACATAAACAGCCGGTTAGTACAATCCTACCAACAAGTCTACCGATAGACATGAACGTATTAAGATTTTTGTAAAGTAAACGTCTAAATTGGATACAATCTACTCAAAGTCTATTAGACATGGACAATGAATTTTTCATAGAAACCATAAAACAGTAGTTGAATACAATCCTGTAAAGTCAAATTACATGGACAAGCATTAATTTCATGGCAGAAACCTGCAAACAGCCAAGTTGATACAATCCTATATAGCAAGTCTGTAAGAACATGGACGTGCATTTTATTAGGAAACCTACACAGCAATGGGGTTGGGGCCAATCCCATAAACAGGTCTGTGAATAGACATGGATGTTGAATTTTTGTGAAACCCCACGCAAGCAGCAGTTGAATGCAATCCCTATAACAGGGGCCTCTGTATGGAAATGAACATGGACGTGCGTTTTGTAGAAGTACATAAGCAATGAATACAATCCTATAAACAAGTCTGTGATGAACATGGACAGTGGTGCAACTGAAACCCATGCAAGCAGGTAGGGTAAGATGCAGTACAAAGTCTGTTTACAATTTTTCAGCAGGAAACCTACCATAACAATGCAAGTTAGACCCAATCCCATAGCAGTCTGTGATTGACATGGGTTATTAATTTTCTAGAAACCAGCAAGCTAGGAATTGGACCCACAATCCTATAGCCAAGACCTGGCCCCATGGAGCAATATAGTGCATTTCAGCAGCCTACGCAAGCTTAGTAGGTTGAATACAATCCTATATGCCAAGTCTGTGATAGACAACCCGCGTGGAATTTTATAGAAACTACGCAAGCAATGAAAAGATTGAATACAATCCATAGGGAATGTATTTATAGACATATAATTGCATTTTTGTAGGAAATCTACACCAAGAGAAATAGATTTCCATCCTTAGCGTAAATTTCCCCTAAAATACACATATCTGAACTGAAATAATAGTTTAATTTAGTTTAGTTATAGTAACGTCGGTTTTGAAGCAACATGGGGTGTTTGAGACGGACCCGTTTGCAGAGCACGGTCTGGTCAGGGGACATTTTACAGGCTGGCACCTCTGCAACTTGCACCACATCAATGGGAAGACGTTTGGCCCGTATGTATGTTGGATGTTTGAACGGCCCATGGTTGCTGGGATCATGGAAATGGGTTTGAGCCTCTCGCGTCAAAGCGAGACCTTACTAGGCCACCGCCCCACCCCTGAAGTGTTAAGGTGCAATGTAAAATTTTGTTATATAAAACAAATATATTTCCAACAATTAATTTATAATTAACGAGCTCGTGATACTTAAGAACACAAGCTTTATCCATAAGAAATGAACGCGTGGAAAATTTAATTATTCTGTGACATCGTGAAAACTGTTGTAGGCACAAAAGCAAATAAAATAAAAGCACAGCTAAATTTTCATTCAGATATAAATTTAGACAACGTTATCTATTATGACAGAAGGGAAGCGAGAGATCAAACTTAAAGGAGTCCGGCGCGAAATATTCTCAGGCATCAATTTTCTTCCTGCAAAATAAACTAAGAAAATTTAAAAATTTACTATAAAAAAATTATGCGTTTTCCGCGACCTGTATCAGATTGGTACATCTCAGCAAATTTTAATTTAAATCTTGTTAAAATAAGAAATAATCTGCAATCCTAAAAAAATTATCGCTGTTTAATGTGAAAAGTCTTCTATAGCATTAAAAGTTAGTAAAGTAAATAAAAGCAAATTTATAGAAAAGGGCCGCAATTTTATCTGAGGGAATAAATTTATTTAGGATTAATGAGTTAGCCGGTTAACGAATTTAAGGAATGAAAAATAAGACTATTTAGAAATAAGTATTATCATCGGTATTTAGGCATCAAATATGGACATTGCAGATTTTTTATATAATATACAAAAATATGTAAAATTTATTATAAAATGCTAAATAGATTTAAAAAAAATGAATGAATTATAATTTATGTAAAAAACAACAATAAGTATGTAATAATAATAAAATTTACTTCCATAGAATAATTTATATATACAACAAAACCTCTTCCGTTTTTGATAATTTCAAACTGTAATGTTTTAGAGACCACATAAATAATTTTAGCATACATTATAAATGCAATGCATTTTAATTTAACGTCTGACGGTAATGTTTTATAATGAATTTTTTTGTTTAAAATTGTGTTAAATGATAGGAACGAAAAATTTGCTATCATTATTGTAAACTGGAAGTATTTCAGAAAACAGATGTTATTTGTAACCGCTATGCTTGGCATCTGGAAATCGCGGACAGTTTAAAGAATGTTCTAGAAGCTAACAATAGTTAATGGTTTAGAGCAGTGTGAACCTCTGAAGTTCTCTTATTTTGTGTTTCGTTTTATTATAACTATTTTTCTCTGATACTTAAATAAAGATGCTGACATACTTTCGAGATATATTAATAATCTTCTATTTCTCATCAGAAAATAATTTTGAATTCTAACGAGAATTTTCTCTCTCTTTTCTTTCATCTGAGTTCCATTGTTCGGTATTTGATGGAAAGATCTGTCAAAATGGCGACAAAGGAGGACAGATTGTCTAGTAAGCACGACCATTAAAAGTTTTTTTTTGAAGCGAAAATGCATGAAAATAGTTCATCTATCTTTTTGAAACATAGAGCTAACTACGAATGATTTTTTACTTAAGAAAAAGTATGAATTAGCGACTAACTGCAGAAATTAAAAATGAATATGTTAAATTTTTTAAAAATTGACTAATTTGGATCTGGCATTCAAAATTCGAAATATAGATTTTAGAAAAAAATTAAAGCAATCTCTAATCCAGTATCTGCAAGATTTATGAACTCAATGCTATTCCACACTTTTACATAGGAATATAATTTTAAAAAATATGTGATATAAAATGATGAAATTTTGGGCGGTCTCAAATTAGAGGATGGATAAAAAAACTTTGCAAGGGTTTTATTGTTTATTAACAGTAGACAAAAATACAAAAGGGGATTCAGAGGCATGCTTGCCGATCGCTTTTCAACATAATCACCAAATCTATTTATTCATTTATCTGAACGCAGGACCAACTTGTTTAACCCGGCTTGGTAGAAATCACGTCATTGCCCATTGAGCCAGTTCTCGGCATTTCTTTTTTCACACCTCTGTTTGAAGGGGACCTTCTTCCAGATAGGTGTTTGGAACCCAGATCGGGTGCGAAATCCGTCCTGTTTTGGGGGTGGATATAGACTTTCCACTTGAACTTTTGCAGCAATTCTTGAGTTTAACGAGTAGTGTGGGAGTAGGTGTCATGAAGGAGTTTGCGAACAGTATGGGTATTGTCATGCAGGAGGATGAAACCATCACTCAACATGCCATTGCGTACTTGCACTTTTGCAGCAATTCTTGAGTTTAACGAGTAGTGTGGGAGTAGGTGTCATGAAGGAGTTTGCGAACAGTATGGGTATTGTCATGCAGGAGGATGAAACCATCACTCAACATGCTATTGCGTTTGCAACGGATAACTCCACGATGGCCCAATGATTATTTCCTTTTTTTCTCGACATTGAAGGAACACTTATCTGGATCAAGATTCTCTTCAGACGGTGATGTGAAACAGCTGCCGAGAGCTGGCTCAATGGGCAGGGACGTGATTTCTACCAAGCCGGGTTAAACAAGTTGGTCCCGCGTTCAGATAAATGGCTAAATAGATTTGGTGATTGTGTTGAAAAGCGATCGGCAAGTATGCCTCTTAATTCCCTTGTATTTTCTGTTCGATGTTAATAAATAATTTTTTTACTACCCTTGTAAACTTTTTAGGATTCATCCTTGTAACATAAGCGGTTCATTTAATGCTACTAAGTGGAGAGAGGCCTATTTCCATTCGGGTATCTGTGGAGCCTCTAATGGAGCTCATACTGAGTTTCATTGCCCTTCAAAGAAACTAAAGTATTTACCCTCTTTAATGCGACTGAAAATTTTAACTATTCATGTGGTGTTCTTTGAAAATAAACCATTACTTTTGGTTACCTTCAGCCAGGATCAGTGTCGAATCCAGGAGGGGGGCTATCGGGCTACAGCCCCCCCCCCAGAGCCAAGCCAGAATTCTTGATTTTATTTAACATCATTATAACTGTTTTTTTAAAATTTCCCTCTTTTTAAAAAATAATAAAAACGTTTCAACATTACTTTCTGGCTTGACAGGCTCGAAAATTTTCCTACTTTTGTAGTCATTCCTCTTGTACTTGTAGCTTTGACGCTGCCGAAGACATTTTTTGGCTAGTTATTTCATTGTAATTTTTATTAAATTATCGAAAGTATTGTATTGTTCTTTATTATTCTTATTGTCAGGTGAGTCAAGTCTGTAAAGTTAAAGTGTTTTGGTTTACTTTAGCCTTGAGGTTTGACATTCATCACGACGATACAAAGTTTATATGACCTCAGCCCCTCCCCCCAGACCCGAATCCTAGATTCGCCACTGGCCAGGACATCCAGTATATACAGGGTATTGCAAAAAAACGTCGCCAAATTGCAAGTGTAAGTGAAGCACGCAGAAGCAAGTCATTTTCACAACAGAACATGGGCTCGGAAATTCCAAGGGGATTGGTTACAGGGGGCTCTTTGACAGTGAATTAAGCGAAAGAAATGGATGCAACTGATGAAACTTACATCGGAGATTAAATGGAATAGAACCCAGTTGCTTGACTAACAAGCCTCCCTTCAAGTCGTATGTGACATAATAGATAAGATAATGGCAAGTAGGACTCAGTATCAGCAACAGGTCTTTGGGATACTTCCGGAGTGTTGGAGAAGAATAAGTAAGTGTTCAAAGGTTGTACCGTCTGAGGAGATACGCGATTCGCATTTTGTTATTCTGTTGTGCTATTGTGAATTTGTGTTCCACTCAATCTGCGTTTGCGTTTCATCTTGAGATTGACTGACAAAGAGTACCCTGTAGCGTAAGGTTTCACAACCTTTCTTCTTTCGAGTACCCTTTGATTCGTCTTTTTTATTTTCGTATACCCCCTTCTGTCATATCACGCCCCCTCCGAACCATCCATCAATGCAAAGAAGTTTTTATTAATGACGCTAAGGGCTTAGGTTAGCTTAAGAGTCAAATGACTCGAATTAATAACATTTCCAGGACTTATTTTTGATTTTATATTTTATTCCATTTTTACTTCCTCCTATTCGAAGTACACAAAGAGAAAGTATTGTAATCGTCAAAAAATTCGAACTCGAGATTTTGACGAATCTCCACGTTTTACACCTCCCTGAGTCCGAAAAACACAATTTTAGAATTATGTCTGTCTGTCTGTTAACACGATAACTCGAAAACTATGAGAGCTACGGGGATGAAATTCGGTATGTGGTCTTTACACATAATTTGTAGGTTTCTATCAAATTTTGGACAAAATCCGTCAAAGGGAAGTCTGTCTGTCTGTATGTTCGAGGTCATGCGAACGTTATAACTCAAAAACTTGGAAGGCCAGATGGATAAAATTTTCTACACAGTTTTATCGTCATGAATGTAGGTCTGTATAAAATTTTGGGCCAAATCCGTCAAAGGGTTAACTGTCTGTCGGTCCGTATAATTTACTTTTGAATTGAATCCGTGATCTGCACGCGCATGCGTACTGCAAGAACGTAGAGGAATTTCATTACGGTGTAGCGAATTACGTCACTTTGTCCTTGAGCCGGTAAGAGAGGAAAATTGTTACGCATCTCTTTAAATTTCATTCTTTGCCTAGATATTTTTCAATCACTGTAATGAAAAACCTTCTGGTAGTCATTGGATTCTGGGTAACAATAGGTTCGATTTTTTTTAGCCATGCGGGGGAAGGGGAAACTGCACCTTTTTGGGGAAGTATACGAGAAAGTTTAGAGGAGAACACTCCCTCTGGTTACAATAGTATTAGTTCAATGCCAAAACAAATGAAACCAGTATTGCAATAATTTCGCATTAACTCACAAGGATACATAAAAATTGTACTTCGTAATAATCGGCTATTCGAGTGGATTGTGGTATGTTACAATTCTAGCCTTGAGCTTCTCTCATAGAGCTGAGTTTCATACAATTGGGCTCAAATGAAGACATATAGCGTCATGTCTGGAGCTGCGAAAACAAAATATCAATAAATTAACCTTCATTTACCACAGAGTCTTCTTTTTTCCTACTTTTTACTTTCTCGTGTACGAAGTATACAAAGAGAAATTATTGTAATCGTCAAAAAATTCGATCCCGAGATTTTGACTAATCTCCTCCCTGAGTCCGAAAACACAATTTTGGAATTATGTCTGTCTGTGAACACGATAACTCGAAAACTATTAGAGATACAGGGATAAAATTTGGTATATGAACTTGACACATAATTTGTAGGTTTCTGTCAAAGTTTGGACAAAATCCGTCCACGAGAAGTCTGTCTGTCCGCGAACGCAGGACCGCACGTATTTGGCGCTCGGTGTTTGCCACGAGGCTATTTCCGTCGTGGCTGGCGAGTGTGAGTTTGGCGGGCTCTAAAGGAAACTAAGGATTGCATTCTGGGTTTCAGCAGAGCCGCCATGGTTTCAGTAGGTTCGAAATTTTTTATCTACGCGCGGAGAGAGAGGGTTGCCATAGTTGCCAAGCATTGATACGGGGGCGTTTAGGAGCTTAATAAATAAAACATGAAAACAATGGGTACGTAACAGCTTATTTTACTCTGATAAAAAATCAATAAAATTTAAGCAATCTAATAAAATGAACGCGTAGAAAAATTAAAAAAAAAAACGAGAAGCTAATCCTTTTAACCCAGTCACACTTTAAAGCTGATTTTACTTTTTTAATTATTATCATTTTCCTTTTACGCATAATCATAAAAAATGGCCGCAGGGCATTTTAAAATTATATTGACTCAGAGTTTAGGAAGCAAATGGGACAAATAGTATACGGGACGTATGGCAACCCTAGTTAGAGGGAAAATTACCTTTTTGGGAAGTATACGAGAAAGTTTAGGGGAGACCACTCCCGCTGGTTTCTTATTTCGAGCGTAGGCTTTAGGACTTGCACAATTCTCACTTTTCGGGGAAACAAAATTCTGCAACTATTAATCCATTATGTTTTCTTGTTTCCGCCATCACCAACTTTAATTTCGCGTATCCCAGGTGTACACGTACAACAGGTTGGGAACCTCTACTGTAGCGAATCCCCTTTGCATTTCCGATCCCATGTTCTATTGCGAGAATGGCTGGCTTCTGTATGCTTAACTACGTTTTTTTGAAACACCCTGTATACATCTAAGGCTTAAGGGCAGTTCTTTGCCACAAAACGAATTCAAAGCATATACTAAAGGAGAGTGTAAAACAGCTACACGTTATGAATTTTTCTGGTTGATCTTTTTCCAGGGAAGCGAAAGCTGCTGTCGTGCACGGTTCCGAGTTACGTGACATGACTCCTGCCGACCTGGACATGCTCCTTACTCAGCACACCGAGATCGTCTTCGCCAGGACCTCCCCCCAGCAGAAGCTGATCATCGTGGAAGGGTGCCAGAGACAGGGGCACATCGTAGCAGTCACCGGGGACGGCGTCAACGACTCGCCAGCCTTGAAGAAAGCCGACATAGGTGAGGGCCGAAAGCGGAACTAAAATGACGAGAATGCAATACTCATAATTTTATTTATACATTCAAAGAGAGCACACTACAGAGATGACTCCATTTACAGAGTGCATGATCAGAAACATGCAAAGAACACGAGCCACAGAGTGAATTAAAACACAAAGAGAAGAAGTAACTGCAGAGGATACGACAGTTCAAAGCTCAAAACCACATTAATTGTAAAAATGTAAACACTTAAATGTTTTAAAACGAAAACATTTAGTAAAAGCACTAAAAACACACTTAGGTTCTAAAAGTCCATGTTGTATATACCCTCACATTAAAATTATAAAAGAAATCACACATTTTTTTTTTAGAATTTAGAATATTAAATAAAAAAACCATTAACGCACAAAGTAAGGGTCAAAAAGTCAAACACACACAAGCGCAAGATCAACATAAAAATAAGAAAACGCATAAAAATTTTAATATGTATAGTCAAGCGTAAAAAAAAAGAAAAAGAAATCAGGTCATGTATTTAAAAGTTGAAAACAATTCGATTTAAAAACAGCAGGAGACATATGATAAATGTCCAGTTCATCAGAGATCCTGTTAAAAGTCTTATAAATTTTATATAAAGAGAACCTGTCAATGTAATTAAATTTTGAATACACATTTCATAAAGAACTTTGGTTCCTTAAAGATCTGGCAAGCACAGAGAAATTTATAGAGCTCAGTATATCAATACATTCGATTGAACCATTAATAACCTTGTAAAAGAAAATAACGCAAGAAACATCTTGTCTGGAACACAAACTAATATATTAAACATATCACGTAGACATGAAGAAGATATATCTTGTAAATAAATCCCATTTTTCTTGTAAAATAAATATCAATTATAAAAAAATAAATATCAAATATCGAGTTAATATCAACAATAAAATATAATTGTCGGATAATAAAGGGTAGTCACAAAGTCTTTCACTGATTACAAAAAATTATTGTTAAAAATCTCTTATAATTTGGCATATGGTTTTTTCGATAGTTTGTAAAGACGTTTATAAAATTTTTAATAAAACCACTTACGTCAGTAAATCTCAATGTGAGCACCCTTGGTAGCTCGAAGAATGTCAAGGCGCTGATATGCACGATGAACGAGATTCACTTTTGATTCAGTCACAGTAGGCCTACCATTTCTTGGATGGTCGCAAACGCTGCCAATTTCTTTTCTTTCTATTGCCAACGCCGATCCTGCTTCGGCGGGACTCGTGTGCCAGTTTTTTTAAATTTTGCATACCATTTTTTTATTGACTTTACGTCTGGAGGTCTTCGTCCATAACGATGTCGATATTAACGTTGAACAGTAACCGATTTGGACTCATGAAACCAAAGAACTCATTGAGATTTTTCCTTCGCCATTTTGATAACAATCGAATGTAAAATCACTATTTTTGCATTAGTTGCGCCATCTTTTGGACTAAAAAAAGACTTTACGTCTGGAGGTTTTCGTCCATAACAATGTCGATATTAACGTTGAAGTAATGGCCGATTTGGATTCATGGAACCAAAGAACATATTGAGTTTTTTGCTTCGCCATTTTGATAACAATCGGATGTAAAATCACTATTTCTGCATTAGTTGCCCTATCTTTTGGACTAAAAAGAGACTTCACGTCTGGAGGTTTTCATCCATAACATTGTCGATATTAATGTTGAACATTAATGGCCGATTAGGATTCATGGAACCAAAGAACATATTGAGCTTCTTCCTTCGCCGTTTTGATAACAACCGAATGTAAAATTCTACATTATTTGCGCCATCTTTTGGACTGAAAAAAACTTTACGTTAGGAGGTTTGCGTCCATAACAATGTCGTAACATTGAATAGTAATGGCCGATTTGGATTCATGGAACCAAAAACACATCGAATTTTTTCCTTCGCCATTTTGATAATAATCGAATGTAAAATCACTATTTCTGCATTAGTTGC
>BGPR01039588.1:0-14253 GCA_013235015.1 Araneus ventricosus
TAAAGCAAAATATGATGAGGGTTCGTAAAAATAATACAACACCCCTGACACCATATACGCTTGTTAGGCCATTAATGACGACTGGGTTTAAATAAATCATATTTTCCGGGTGCCACTTACTCTTGCTACGCCACTGGTCATGGTGACAAAACATTAAAGCATTCATGCCACTTTTAAAAGTCAAATACGATGAGAGGGCGAAAAAATACCATGCCCCGGGTGCCCTTTACCCAAGCCACGCCCCCGGTGACGGGGGGGGGGGCAAAAAATATCATATTATGGCCCGAGCGCCACTAACCATCGCTAAGCCACTGTAAGGAACTGTTAAATTATAATTAGTATGATTATTTTTGCATTTCGACAGGAAAGAAATTCTAAAGGGAAAAATATTCACACAAAGGTTTTAGAGGTTTATATAACAATTGTGCTTATACCCATTAACCGTAAGCAACATACTATGTAGTAAATAAATATAAATCAGCGCACGGTATAAATGATACTTTAATAAATATTATGAGAAGCGATTGAAAATTTAGTCGTAAGTTAATGTCAAGTAACGAACTGTAAAATTATTTTCAGATTTCTTCGACAGATGTCGCCACGATAGACATTAAAATATTTTTGTGTTCTATCTAATTTTGCACGTTGTAAACATTAAGCAATCTGGGAATATTCATACGCTATATAGTAAAACCTCGGGAATCAGAACACCAGGAATCCGAAATTTCGGATAATCCGATCATCCTTTTATAATTTTCTGAAAGATTTTTACTAAAAAATGATGGGAAAATAACAATTACGATTCAGAAACAAAGCTAATGTTTATTCCTAACTTAAAAGAAACATTTTAATTGGTATTTAAGTTTGAATACAGAACCTTAATTAACAGGAACAAAATTGATTGTCTTCTTTTGACGTAAGGAACTAAACCTGCTTGGAGATGCGAATCGCAGCTAGCTCTTTCCGTACTCTTTTCACAGAGTACACAAAATCAATGCTCGACTGTATTTGGTATATCAAGAGTATTTTACCGAAATTCCAGGATAATCCGAATTTCCCGGAATACGAACAAAGGTCAGCCGCAATTAGTTCGGATTCCCCAGCTTCTACTGTATAAGGATGAATTTTACCATAAAATATCACATTTGTAGTGGCGTATCTGCGACTTTTGCCATCCGGGCGGACTTGCAGCATGCTGCCCTTCCTTTACAAGTTACACAGGATCAACAACCTAAAAATAAAAATAAACTAATTCCAGAAAAAATATTTTTATTAGTAATGTAATTCGTCGTTTGACGCTCTCTGTCTCTGCAGATAAGTTGCGAAATCGCGCGTCCACCACCAGTCTTTCTCTCTCACATATCGGCAATTATCGACAAAAGGCGAAAAATACGAATTAATTACATTACCTATTTTTTTATGCACACAATGATTGAGCTAGTGCTGCTGATGTAAGTTATAAAATTGTTTTTCTGTATGCCTGATTTTGCCGCCTCCTTCGGAGTGCCGCCTCCTCCGACCTTTAGCTATGCCACTTCACATTTGTGGAATGCCATCGCGCCAACGTAAATTCAAGCAGTGAAAAATTAAGGCAAAAGAAGAAAAAACTTCCAAGAAGAAAGAGATGGCGAGAATTATCTAAACGAAAGAAAGACTTGCTTTCATGGCAAGAAAATTCTCTAACCCTCGGGGGTGCTAGTGAAGCCGGAACGCCGCACCGGCAATGTTTTTATTTTCGAGAAATAAATAAGAAAAACTGTAAAAAACCTTCTTAAAACGCCGCGATCTTTGTCATCCAAGGGTTAGAGCGTTCCAACTCGAGCGTCACTCGCGCATCGAAAAATCAGAATTTTCAAATCATAAGCTAAAATTAAGTCATTCACATACGTTATAATTCAATACAAAATGACGTGAAATCGTAAATATCTCAAGTGCAGGGCCGACCTTAGGGGATGTGGGGCCCAATTGGAAAAGATGTTGGACAAGATTTTTTAGTTTTTAAGAATCTAAGGATTTAGAGTTAAGAAAAACGCAGCGGGGACTTCTCCCTTCGAATTTCTCGTTTACTAGCACAATATGGCGGGATTTATGTTTCATAGAATAATGAAGAAAATCGAGTATGTATTTTGGGTGTCCTTCTTTCTTCCGATCGGAACCTAAATTTGATACAGAATTACAATTTTCGCTCTTGTGAGTTATGGGGTTCACTTACACACTGACAGACATATAGACAGAGAGTCAGATGGATTACGTCAAAAATAGGATACGGATCTACAATTCTGATGATAAAAATCGTATCCAAACATTATCCTTCTAACACTTTTTGATTTTGTGTCATCGTGTCTACATGTATGCGGATGAACAACAGAAAGGCTTTCGGTGGACGGTTTGTATACTTCGTATACGAAAAATAAAAAAAAAGGAGAAAAAAAGTATTTCCCTTAATTTGTTGAACTCAAATTTGTATCTTCTCGTAATCTAGCTACGCCATTGAGCTGAGCGGAGAGTAGATAGCATTCTGGAGCGGGGCCCCTTAGGCGCGGGGCCCTATTAGGGGCAATCGGTCCAATCGGCTTAAGGCCGGCCATGCTCAAGTGTGCCATCATAAACTCTTAGATGAATCTCTACAATAAGACCTTCCCAAAACAAAAGGTGCCATTTAATTAGACAGTAGAGGAAACTACACAGTTAAGGGATAGAGCTTTAATAATTTTTCATTTTATGTAGAACAGCATGAGTTCAAGCTATGATTTTATTAACATGACACATCGTTATTTTTACTTTCATACCGTTATTTTTATTTTTTTACTGACAAAAATGATCATTCATTAAAATTTTAGAATTTTTGTGTTAATGGAACATATTTATAGATTTTTGCAAAGTCTAATAGAAAATTTACAGATGCAATCTACAGATAATTTTCAAAGAAATTTTATTTCAATTTTCATGTTAAAGATTATTTTCTGAATTTTTTCAGAGACAAATATTTCAACAGAAATATTTTTGATATTGCACAGACTATAATACATCCGTATACTTACGTGAAATTTTCGCGAAATATTTAAAAAATTATCTAAAAGAGCGTTTATCGCAGTTAAGTATTTATGCGGAAAGTTCTTAGCTGTAAAAAGTATATATTTCGTTGAAATTCAATACTCTGAAAACAATTTTAAAATTTAAAACTGGACATTCTTAAAACTTTTATTTTTGTCTCATTAAAATGATGATAATCCAATTAATTCGTTTATTAATTGATAAATTCATTCATTAATTGGGGATAAAGTTTGTGTACAGTCTTGGTGTGCAATCACTTCTGAAATACTTTTAATAAATAGTAATGGTTTGGTAGATAATTTTTTTTTGCGTATCGGCAAATAAGAGTAAAACTATTTCGGTCTCTTCCAATCTCTAAAAGTTTTTTTTTTTTTTTGTTTTATTCGACTGTGAAGAGATAAAAAGGAATCATAACACCGAGTTTTAAACTCATGCTACAAAACCGATCCGAACAATTTTTTGTTTTCTGATCGTGTCACTGCTGACATTTTCATAGGAAAATCAGAGAATATTTTTCCAATATAATGAATGTTTTAATCAAATATTCTTCGAAAATATAAACAAATTTTCGAGAAAATCTTTTTGGAGGTGGGAAATATTACGGATTTCTTTTCGGAGTACTTTGAAGATGATGACTTTTACACAGATGGAGATAAAGAGGCTATCTCGAAAAACTCCATGACTTATAAGAAAATGTGGCCCACGTATAAACTTATCCATTAAAATTATAAGAAAATAAAACCAAAACAGTTTTTGTCTTCTTGATAATCTGATAGATTATAAATTATAAAGAAAATGCGGCCAAATCAATTTTCCCCATTAAATAATTCGATTCATTCTAAATGTCTACTATTTGTTAATCATACGATAGCTACAAATGCTTGTAATTCAAAGGCAGCGAGTCGTGGGGCTGTCTGTACCTCCACTTTTCATGGGAACAATTACATTTTATTTCATTTTAGCAGCCTAAATTATGAAAAATCAATAGAATTCGGGAAAGCTAGATAATTCTGAAACTAAATTAATTTAATTTTTTTTGTCTACCCTCTATACTTCCCGGTACTTTTAGTTGGCTAAACCTTTTCTCCCCCCCCCCCCCACACCACTTATAACTCCCAAAAGCTGCTACTGTGTAAATTGGTTTCTGTTGCCACCGATGTCTGATTTATCGATTACCAAACAATTCCCAAGCTATTATATTAACTTTCTTAATACAAGAACTCCAGAAGTTATAAGAAGATGTGGCCCAAATAATTTTTGTCCTCTTACAAACTCATTCATTAAAAACTATAAGAAAATAAAGCCAAAGCAGATTTTGCTTCCTTGATAATCCTATCCATTATAAATTATAAAAAAGTGAGGACAAATCAATTTTCTCACAAAATTAGAACATCAAAAAATAAGTTAAAAATTATAAAAAATAAGCATTAATAAAAACTTAATCTGAAACACAAAAAAGCAAATTAGAACGAAAAATACAATTAGAATGAAAGCAAAATGGAAGAAAATTGGAAAAGAACCAAAATGGCGATTCTTCCTCAGAGGCCACACGCCATTGTAGCTCTAAAGCAGGACAAAAATTTTCTGAATAAAGGAATGACCATTAGTCAAAATTATTCCTTTATGTGGCCTGAATTTTGTCCAACCTCTGAAAATAGGATAAAAGGAAAAAAGAAAAAACATAACAGATACTTGTACAACAGAATCAATAATGAGACAGAAACCAAAAAGCAAAAAGAAAATTCATAAAATTTTTGTCATGCTTTAGAGCTACAATGGCGTGTGGCCTCTGAGGAAGAATCGCCATTTCGGTTCTTTTCCAATTTTCTTCCATTTTGCTTTCATTCTAATTGTATTTTTAGTACTAATTTGCTTTTTTGTGTTTTATTTTAAGGTTTTATTAATGCTTATTTTTTATAATTTTTAACTTAATTTTTGAAGTTCTAATTTTGTTTTCGTGTATTCTATCAGAAGCAGCTGCATATGCGCCTTTCTGTATAATGCAAAAGAATTTTAATTAATTTTTAATTCAATTTCTATTAATATTTAATTTAATTTTCGTTAAATTTTATCAATTATAACTGTCAATTTTCTCACGACAGATAATTCGATTCATTCTAAATTTCTATACTATCGTGTTAATCACATGATAGCTATAAATGCTTGAAAATCGGTTTCTGTTGCCACTGATGTCTGATTTGTCCGCTACCGAATAATTCACACGCTATTATGCTAACTTTCTTAATACGTTTCTATATTTATCTGCGCCTCAGAAGTCGCAATAACAGATCGAATCAAACTTTCTCACAGCACTCGACAAACAAGAAAGAGTCAAGCAGGAGGCCTCCCCAATAAATAGCTCCCTGAAAGTGAGATCTCAATACCAAATATTATACATTACGATTACATCCATCTCTTTGTCACTTTCCCACGCGAGGTGTCCAAACATTCCTTTTCACTCGCCCGTTTAATCTGTTATTGATCGGACAACACATCGGTTGGACTTAAATCGCCATTAGACCCACGACCGAAACCGGAAACTGTTTGCTCTAATCCGCCCTTTTTAGTTACGTTTCAATCAATGGGTCTTATTTTGCGGGGTGCCCAATGCGTAAAAGGTAGGGGGATGGGTCGGATTTGCGAAAGCTTTCGTTTTTTCTTTCCTTTGAATACAAGGAGGAGAACCTGCCGCAAGGTGGTGACTACGCTGCCCTTTGGAGAGCTTTTAGCAGTTCCTGGATTTGATGTCTTTATTTATGTGCATGCACTTTCGCTTATCGTTGTTGGAGGAAGCAGAAATGGACAGGGCTGTGTTATTAAACGGACTAATTGATAAAATGAAGGCGCTCAATTAAGATAGAATCGATTTACAAATCATAATATTTATTACTTTCTTACTTTCAGTATTTAAACAATAAAGTCATAATATAAAGTTACAAGACATTATCATCATACCTCTCTCCGCTCTATTTTTTTGACAAAATACAGTTTTTATATAGTTCGCAGCAGGAATGGCGCTAGAGTTTGCCCGACGAGGGGCCCCGATTTGCCCGACAGGGGGGCACGATCTCCCCGACGGGGAGGACGACTGTAATGAAATTGGTCTCAAATTTTCGCCAGATTATTATTTACGTACTACAGTTGAATACCCCGTACAAAAATTTCCCCCGACGAGATACAAAATTTTTCCCCGACGGTGAGGGGGGCCCGGGGCCCCCCGGTCCCCCCTCTGGCGCCACCCCTGGTTCGCAGGCAAGTTTATTGCTTGACGTCATAGAAACCTGAAAATAAAACTGCGACCTTACGGCACGACTGAGGACAACCAATACTAATTGGGCTGTAACCTAGGGGCGCTATTGATCGAAGAGCGCCTACAGATTTACTATACTGATTTCATTTTAATTTTGAACCAAAACAATTTATTTAATTGCGATTTTAAACGTGAAAAGGGGTTAATTTACCAAATTGGCACAGGTGAACATGTGACTTTTTCTTCTTTAATTCCGTATTGATTTTATTAAGTA
Source organism: Araneus ventricosus (assembly GCA_013235015.1). Classification (NCBI taxonomy): domain Eukaryota; kingdom Metazoa; phylum Arthropoda; class Arachnida; order Araneae; family Araneidae; genus Araneus; species Araneus ventricosus. The sequence continues at coordinate 6,579 of BGPR01039588.1, forward strand.
GGTATTTTCTTTGGGTCATAGGTCCTCCTAGTTACGGCTCTGATGGATCCCCAAGAATATCTTGCCCAGGGCGCTCCCATTTGTTAAGACGGACCTGGAAATGTATATCTTTTTTCATAATTTTGCTGCTTTGTGATGAATGGTAACTTGATACATAAATCATTTCTATGGTTATTGTTTTATGTTACAGATGCAGTCACTGACTTTTTTTTTTGCCATCCCTCTAAAATATTAAAATGGATTCAAACCTCTAGACCAAAACATCGTAACATAATAATGTTTTAAGTTTGATTCGTCGGGCTTGATTGCATCAGCCGTTGCATGCTGTGTGCAACGATTTTTACATCACGCAATTCGCAGAAAGAAGGCCGGCCCGAAAACATTATGATATTAAGAAAACATAGAAAGTTTTGAAATATGTCAAAGCATTAGTTAGAAATAAACTGATAAGTCTAATATTTATTCTTGCTAAGTCACATGAGAGATTTTAAAATATTCACAATCTTGCTATTTTATTACTAATGGTTATTTATACAAAGGAAAAGCGTTATTACAAAATTGTGTTGGAACTAATTTTGGAAAATGTGTTGAAATTAATGAAAAAATTTCATTGAAATAAAATTAGTACAATTGAAAAACTAATTTTTTAAAATTTTAGAGTGGCGTAAAAATGCTTTTTTGTGCAATAATATACACATTATGGAAAAACTTAATTAATTTTTAATTAATTAAAATCGGATTAAAATTTTCGAAAACTCTTTCTTAATGAACACCTAAAATCCAAGAAGTTTCTGTGTGACAAATATGGTAGCTTGGTATTTACAGAAATTTATTTAGCATGCGAAATGAAAATTCTTTGAAAATTATCTGTAGATTCCATCTGTAAATGTTCTGTTAGACTTTTTAAAAAATCTATAAATGTTCTTTTATCTCAAAAATTTTAAAATTTTAATGAATTATCGTTTTCTGTCAGTAAAAATAATTCATAATAATATTGCATGCGTAATCCTATTAATAAAACCATAGCGTGAGATCTTGTTATTCTACATAAAATGGAAAAGTATTAAAGCTTAATCCCTTAACTGTATAGTTTCCTGTACTGTCTAATTAAATGATACCTAAATATGGTAAATTGGTTTGCCCTGTTGAGTGTGTTGAACGATTTTTGCATCATACATGTTGCAATTTACATAAAGCAACCCTCATCATGTTAAAATTGTAATTTTACTGAGCTAATGAGCAAAATCAATAATCTCATTTCATGTATTAAGAAACCTTTTTAATCATGACAAATGATTTAGCATCATCAATAAAGAATTGTTCAATAGCCTTCCAGTAGCCTTTCGTACACCACATAACTAACTCCTTTATCCACGCGAGGGGTCGCGTTTTCGTGGTTATTTATTTTGCGAAGGTGACGATACACAATGAGTTGACACTGGGCATTTTTGGGTACCAGGAGTTTGCTGCAGGTGATGTCATGCTCCCGTGACTAACACAGGGTCTAAACATGCTCCTGCCGTGACTAACGGATGGCAAGTCAACTGTTTGCTTTCCATAATTGCCCTACAACCAACTGTATTGTTGTGGCTCAGGTTTCTTCAAATAGTAGAAAGGTTTTAACACCTATTCCGTTATTTCAGTTTTCTTAGACAACCTAAGCTGATAATATCAGTTTGAATTTAGTTATGAAAAACTAATAGGAAAAGGTTTTATTTTATATTTGTAATATTATTAATGCAAATCAAGAAGACAAACTTAATTAGGAACAATGCTGGTGGAATACAGGAGCTTAAACTGAAGACATTTGATGAAAGTAGATTTTCAGAAAGAAAAAAAATATTGTTGCTTTTTCAATACATTAATTGCACTGCTTTAACCACTTAACTGAATAGTTTTCTTTGCTATCTAATAAGATGACCCCTCCTGTTTTGGAAAGGGGCTGTCGTTTTCATTCATCTAAGAAGGCATAGGATACTTAAGATGTTTATGGATCCTACATATTTTTTGTGTCAAATTATAAAGCTAATTAATGATTCAATTTTAGTTTATAAGACTAAAATTTCGATAATTCGATGCACGAGTATTCTCGGGCTGTTAAGTTAAGCGGTTAAAGCGAGACCGAGGTGGCCTAGTGGATAGGTCTCGGCTTTTGGCCGGAGAGTTACAGGTTCGTAAACCAATTGCTCTGAAGATCCGCCGTGTATAGGGCCTGCTGCACGCTGAATCATTCCTAGTGGCCAAACGTCCTCTCACTGGTATGTTGCGGAAGTTTGGAGAGGGGATGCCAGAAGTTGGTGATTTCCTTGACATCTGACCACGGCTGAGAATTACAAGATACATCCCGAAATTGTCCTCGTGTTGCTTCAAAAGGGGGTATTAATATAAATAATGCTTTAAAATGCCTGATTAAATAAATTCGGAGCATGGCTGGCGAAACAAAAATTCTGAAAAGTATATTTCAAAGGCAAAGTCTTATTATTTCAGTTTTCTTACATAACCTAAAAAGATAACATTAATTTGAATTTAATTGTGAAAAACTATTCATAAAACGTTTGATTTTATGTTTGAAACATATCATTAATAATGCAAATCAAGATTAAAAACATAATTAGAAACAATGCTGGTGGAAACTATTTTTAAAACTAAAGTTTTTCCATATGTTGATGGCATAGATGGTTATTTATTTATTTATTTGCCTACACAAACTTTACTTCCAAAACAATTTGTTAAAAGAATAAATAATAAGCATGGTATGGAAAGGCACTTGCCATGTGAAATAATCATAAATTTCCTTTTCTAACTAACTTTTACTAAAATTAAATTCTATATAAAAATAAAGTGTCGACCAAAATGATGATGCAAGATGAATGGATTTAATAGTAAATGAAGATCTGTACAAAATTTTGGAACAAGTCCTCCAATAGTGCTCAGTTTTGTTCACTGGAAAAGTACACCAAAATAATCCATATTTACATAAATTTTTTAAAACAACAGTCTTGTTGAATGAACAATAAAACTAGCGCCATAGCACTGCGAGACGTTAAACGGCATTATTTCATTGTTAGAGAGCCTAAATTTCAGTAATTTTAACTTTAAAAGAGTAATTGTCGTTCTAATTTCAAATTTAATAGCTCTAAAATAGTGAAATAAAATTTTCTATCGATTGATATAACATTTATCTCGCTATGATCAATAGTTCCCGAGAAATTTTAAATTATATTAATCATATATTTCAAAATAAGTAGTAAATCACGTCAGTGGTATATCATGCGCGTGATATAGTTTGGACGCCACGATGCATCTGATTATTTATTGCAATCGTGATGATATAATTTGATAATATTTGTTGGCAAAGTTTGACAAGCAGAGAAGTGCGTGCTTTGTTTTGATTAGAATTTCGAAAAAGAATTCCTTTGAAATTTTATCTTTTGACTTACGTTTCACAAGCTGAAAATTTCGTGGTTATAGAATTATAATAAAATTGTTAAACAACGGAAAATACTTCACACGGAATGTTGTTTACCGAGAGGTTTTTTGAATAAAGAAATATGTAAATAAAAAGAAATATTTCCTGTCATAAAACATATGTTTATTTTATTTGTTCTCAATAAATGTTAAACATTTCTCTCGCATATATATCTATTTAAACACGTCAAATTTGACGGAAATCTCTCGAATGAAGAGGCAATTTGAACCCGTCACACCATGACGGGTGATTTTCTAGTAAAAATATAGTTGCATTCTTAAGCACTTCAATAGTGATATGAGCAAACTCCCTGCATTTTTATGAAGAAACAACGCTGTAAAAGTGTCGGAAAGTTTAGCGCTGTTGAACGAGAAAAAGATACTCTTTTGAGAACACTCTTAAAAATCATTGGGAAAATGCAAAGAAAACAGCGAAAAACAATAACATTCGCAAATACTTTCATCAAAATTAAATAATGTTTCAAAAAATGCATATTAGAAGTTTGATAACTAATAAAAGAGTTATTTAAAATGCTAATACTTGATAGTACTTGATGAATTATTTTTATAGTTTCAAATAAAAAAAATTGGAAACCCTTGTGGTAAGAACAGAGGTCATGACATAAACCGAGTTATCAATTATCCGAGGTGGTTACTGTTCCAATCAGCTCGGATAATCGAGGTTCTAGTGTACTTATCTGGACGTATACGAGAAAGTCGAGAATAGAACACTCCAAAAATCCCCATAAAGCACAAAAAGGGGGCGTATGTGGGGAGTAGATATAATTATCCAGCAAACCACGTTATAAATGAGTTAAAAGGAGTTGTCAACCCAGAACGTCACGATACTCTCTGTACCATCTTTTTCTGGCGCCTGAAACGTGAAACTTGACGGATAATTATGAACAGTATTGTTAGGTTCCATATGGTCACAGCAGGGTAAACCAACAACCCCTCATTAGGAAAACTTCCTCCCTCTCGAACTTAACCCTTTCCTACGTTTATCGATTCGTATCGTGGTCGTATATCTAAAGAATACGGTTACCCCGACACTGTGCCCCATCAAGGCGCCGTAAGCTAACCCACTTGGGGGATGGGGGACATTAATTTTAAAAGGGAGTACATCCGTCTTCTTTGTGTGTATGTCACAGAGAGAAAAGGTATGATTTTATTTAAATCTAAAAAAAAGGGACAAGATATATATGGGGAGATAACATGTCAGTTTCTTCTTCTGTTATCGATGCTAAAAAATATTTTTTGAAAGACTTAGTAAGGATTGGGCTTAAAAACTTAAATCTAAGAAACCTAGAAGAAGGATATGGGGAGATATCACAAACCAAAACTTTTTCACTTTTTCATAAACGAAATACAAAGAGAAAGTATTATAATCGTCAAAAAAGTTAAATGGACTAAAATTGGCTAGTTAGGAGCATCAAGAAGCGCAGAACCCAACACGTTTTGAAAAAAAAGATAAAGAGCAATTTGGTAAATAAAATTTTAATGGATCAGATTAATAATAGTTTAAAACAAACAAACAGCATTTAAAATTTAAGGAAAGCAACACAATTAGGAGGCACATTGTCAGATATTTGTGTTTCAGATGTATAAAATATCGTAACAACATTATAAAACAAACTGAAAAGACGCAGGATAGCGCTGAATCAATTATTTGAGCATTTTCCGTCCATAGAAAATGACGGCGAATCACTACCAGATTTGATGTAATTCTGGTCAATTAAATTTGTCTTTATTATTATTTTTTAGACAAGAATAAGCTGCGATGAGCATTTTTATCCGAGAACTCTATCAAAATAAAAAATACTTCAAAACTCAATAGATTAAATAAAATTCATCGATCAACGATAATCCCATTATATGGATAAATGCTTTTAATAAATTTTAAAGTTTTAATAGAACCTATTTTAATTGAACTACAGAGCACAATTGCTTTAAAAATATTAACTATAAATTAAATTTCAAATATTCCAGACTAGATTCTGATGTGGAGGTGCTGAGATTAATTTCTTAAGACTGTACTCCATAAATTAATCGCTGCCAATAAAACCAACTGGATAATGAATTATTTAAGGAAGAATTTGGGGATACAGTTGGAATTTGCTTAATTCGAAGTTGATGGGACACCACAATAAAAATTAGATTTTTCCAAAAATTCGAAATAAGAAAAACTGGGTTCTCAAGAAAACATCAAGAGAAAATGACAATTTTTTAAGCTAAAAATGGCAGTAAAGATTTATTTTTAATATCTTACAGTTTTAATAAATAATAAAAATAACAGTAAATAATTTTAATAAATGAAATCGTAATAATCATAATTTTAAAAAATTTAACAAATTAATAAATCTAAAAAATCTAATTATTTAAAAAATTAAGTAATGTAAAAAATTTAATAATTTTAAAAATAATAATTTTAACAAACTAATGAATCTAAAAAATTTAATAATTTTAAAAATAATCATTTAAAAAATAATAAAAATTTAAAAAATAATATTTTTTAAAATAATAAAAATTTAAAAAATAATAAGAGTTTTTAAAATTAAAAATTAAAAAATAATTAAAATTTAAAAAATAATAAACATTTTAAAAATAATTAAAATTTTAAAAATAATTAAAATTTTAAAACACTTAAAAATTTAAAAAAAATAATAATTTTAAAAACTTCAATAATTTTAATACAGTACAAACCCGATTAACCGAATTAAAAGGGGGGGGGAGGTGTTTCGAATAACGATTTTTTCGGTTAAACCAAGAACATCTATTACTATTGTGTATCTAATTGCAGTATGTAATTCTGAAATGTTTTGAGTGCAAAACGAATTCAAAACTCTCTTTGTAGCTTACACTATGTTCTTTATTAAAGTTAACCCTCCGTCGGGCACAATATTCGCACCGGCGAGTTCGGGCGCAGTGCCACTGAGGTTAGGTTGGGTTAGATTAACGTCCCGTTTTGAAGCAACACGTGGGCTATTTAGGGACGGACCTCGTAATTTTGAATCGTGGTCAGATGACGAGGACGACACCTGAGCTGGCACCCCCTCTCCAAAGTTCCACGCCACACCAACCAGTGCCCCTGACAGGCACAGGTAAACAATATTTAATTAATCTTGTTAATAGCCTTTAGTTTTAGCATCCTAAAATTAATCCCTGACCTTCTTGGGGAGGCTTTAAAGAAAAAAGTGGGGATATCGTTGCAAAAAAGTCTCGCCTTCGTGATTATTTCCGTGCTGTACAATACGTGTTGTTTGGATTTGGGATTTCGGACGCATTTCGGATATCCCGGGTTTCATTTAACCCGAGTTCGTTTAACCGGGGTTTTTACTGTAATTAAGCAATTAGTTGAAGTAAATAGACATAATACAGCACTTTGAATGAAGCAATTAATCGATGAAACTTCAAAATAAACAGTTCAATTCACATCTAAGTGCACAAAACTTTTTTAAAAAAGTGAGAAAATTGTTATTGCTTTTGTAGTTGAATACATTACCATGTAAACGGGCGTATTTAACTAACAAATTCAATTCAGGAAATAAAACAATCTTACGATTTCTAGTTTTGACTCGAATTAATCAAATTAAATTCGAATTATAGACGATATTTTAAAATTATGTTAATAGGATATTCTAGGGACCGAAGAAAAAGAATCTGAATTACCGACAAAATTCGAATTTTAAACGTTCGAATTAGCCAAGTTTTACTGTACTGGCTATTCTATGTCCCCGTACCTAGAATCATTATGATTCTTTGTAATCGGTTTAGGTGGACATGGAAGCATATCAGAAAAAAAAAAAATGAAAAGTATCCTAAAGAAAAAGAAAAATTTTGAAATAAATTTATACTATATCTAAAACAAGAAAACTTAAATACTAACAAAAATAAAATAAATAATATTATATAATAAATTAAAAACTTAACTTATAACAGAAGAGTCGATGGTATCACCAGAAAGACTTTCTATTGTTTGACCATGATCGTATTATTATGATTATATTATAGTTCCATATTCCAACTTGGATGCTTATGTTGACTACTGAGCTTCGTAATCAGTGAAAGAATGAAGCAGGAAAGAGCAGTTGGCAGATCTGATTTTTAAGGGTCTGAAAAGTCGACTGTCGGCAAAAATAAACCTAATAACATTAAAATTTAGTAGGGAAGATCGAAAAAAGTCAACATAATCATGTAATTTTACAAT
>BGPR01039593.1:0-14250 GCA_013235015.1 Araneus ventricosus
GTTATTATGTAAACCAAATCTATGCAATAGCGCCGGAGTAATAATCATCCGGGTTAAAAGTCGTGCAATAATATCCTCTCTTCTATGTTTGAGCCAAGGAGTTAGAGTTAACATGGCGGGAATATCTCCAATTGATTCTTGATATTTGCTGTTTTGAAAGGAATTGTTCGTATTTTGAAGAGAAATTGTCTGATAACGAGAAATTATATCCTCGTAAGCAATCCACTCTAGTAATGGATGCGACTCCGTGACCGCTTTTGCGAGTAAGTCCGCCTTTTCATTCCAATGGATTAGTGAATGCCCTGGAGTCCACACCAAACTAATTTTTTGATGAAAATTTTTCCTAACAAGAATTTTGCCAGCAAGTCTGTGAATAACCTTTGGAGACTTGATTGTAAGGCACTTTAAAGCTTGAAGAAATGAGTAACTGTCTGTCAGTAAAAGTAAGTTTTTATCTGTGACCGAGAGTTCATCAAGGGCTTGACAAATTGCCAAGGCTTCCGCCGTAAAGATGGAATTGATGGGGTGAATTCTATAGACAAAAGATTGCAGGTTCGAAATAAACGCGATAGAAGTGAAAGAGTGTGATTTGGATGCATCCGTAGCAATGATATGGTAGTCCTGAAATTCTTTGTACACAACTTCTTCAAAGAGGTCCTTGATCAGAAAAGCCGGATGAGCTTTATTTTGGAAACTAAAATCAGAAAGAAAAATTTCACAAAAGTTACTTCGCGAGATGAGGGTATCAGGAAAAGCAATAATATGGTCTGTAGAAGTGTCCAGTTCCGTAAATAAATTAGCAAGCATTGCTTCATCTCTTTTAATTAATTTAATGCTAGGTTTGCAGTTTTGATCATAAATGGTAGAATGAACACCGTTGGCACGTTGCCTGATAAAGAACTGTGCCGCTAGTTTCTTCATTTTTTCCGACAGCACTTCCTGACCCGCAATTTTCATGAGCACAATGTTTGGGGTCCATTTAGGCAGTCCGAAAGTTACTCTGAGAGCCATAGTTTGTATAGTATTGCATGCTTTATATTGAGTTTCAGAAAATTTGTTTGTGATTGAACAACTGTAATAAAAGAGACTACAAATGCTATTGTTTACTATATTTATAAGATCCTTTGTTCTGGGGCCGTAATTCTTGTATGTAATAGATTTTAGAGCGTTAATTTTCCTGGGGGTTTTAGATCGAATAGTTTTCAGTATAACACCATTTTGGTTAATTTTGGAAAAATTTATACCTAAATATTTGATAGTTTGTTTCCAAGGGAGAGGAAAGCCTGCATATGTAATTCGAGGGATGGACTGTAGTTTCTTTTTTGAAAGGTCAGCTATAGAGCATTTTTCAGGACTAATATTGAGTTTCCAGTAGTTACACCATTTATAAACATTTTCCATCGTATTCTGCAGTTTCTTTGAAATATGATCTAAAGATGTATGAGCACAAAAAATAAAAATGTCGTCAGCAAATATTGAATATTCTACACCCTCATCAGGGGTTTCAGAAAAATCAGCGAGAAAACATACGAAAAGGATTGGTGATACAACACTGCCTTGAGGCAAAACTTTCTGAACAGGTTTAGTCCCAGAGAGAGAGTTTCTCCAACGAACTTGAAGGGTCCGATTTTGCAAAAAGTTATGCAGGATCTTTGTAATATTACCCGTAATTCCAAGCTGAAGACACTTAAAGATAAGACCATCGATGTATACAGTATCATATGCACTTTTAATATCCAGACTTATGCCGATGAAGTATTTCTTATGGCTATGGGCTTCAGAAATGGCAGTGTGAATTTTGTAAACTGCAAGCTGATTGTCCCTGAGGGGAAGGAAGCCATTCACAGAAGGAGGTATTTTTTTCTCGGTTAGTAAATGATGAGTAATACGCTGAATCAAAATTCTTTCGAAAACTTTTGAAAAAACAGAAGTGAGGGCTATTGGTCTATAAGAGTTAATTTTTGTTTTGCCCTTATTAGGTTTTGGGATTGGGACAATAATCGAATGTTTCCATTGCTCAGGGATATAAGAAGTAGTAAAAACTTCCTGAAAAAAGGAAGTAATGCATGTTAAGTCTGTGTTACTGAGTCTTTTAAACCAATTCGCTGTAATGCCATCAGCACCTGGGGTTGAATTCCGCGTTTTCTGGATAGCTTGTCTGACTTCCTGAAGATGGATAGGAATGTTAAGATGAGAATTACAATCTTCACAATAATCCAAAGGAATCGGCTCGTGCTTCATGCTATTGTCGGAGAAAAAATCAGCGAAAAGGTTACTTTGCTGAACAGGATTTGAAATGTAATGATTATTGTGCAGGATAAGATTTACTGTATTTATTTCTTGGTTTGTAAGATTGTAAATTCTATTAAGCATGGAGTAAAACATACGAGGATTTTTGGTTATGTTACATATTTTATCCCAATAGTTCCGACTGGCCTTTTTAATATGAAATCGAAGTTTTGCTGCGTACTTTTTATGTTTCATCCAATCTGATTCTGAAATGAGGCGAAGGGCTCTTTTGCGAAAAAGTATTTTCAGTTTTTGAAAGTTGTGACAGGATAAGTTCCAACAGGGAGGGTAATTTTTAGCCGGTAGTGTTATGATTTTTGTATTGTCTCTAATCACTTCCGAGATTTTACTCGTCAGAGCATTAAGTCTAGTATTTGTAGTTAAAACTGTGGCAGAATTACTCATAATCCGGTTCCAGTCTATTGACTTTATTTTTTTTGGAGTGTGATCCAGAATCGACCATGTGATGATAACAGGGTAGTGGTCACTTTCAAAATTCGATTCCGAAACATAGCAATTGACAGCATGAGAAATAGATGCGGAGCAAATGAAGAGATCGAGAAGGGAAGCTGATCATAGGCATAAGTGGGATTAGAAGAGTTAAGGAGAATGAAACTGGAGTTTTGTAGCCATTCCACGAAATCATTACTTAGAGGAGAGGATCTGTTTGATCCCCAAAAAGGGTGATGAAGATTAAAGTCCCCGAAGATAAAAACAGGAATTGAAAAGGAATCAAAAAAATATTTCACATTTTCTATATTAAGTCCTTGAGGAGCGTACAGGTTAATAATGATAAAATGAAAGCCTTTAAAATGAACTTCGACTGCAAGAATCTCCTGATTGAAGTTATGGGAAAAGCCTGTAGGAATGATTCTACCAGAAGCATTTTTAGGAATGGCCGTAAGCAGTCCCCCTCCGGGTCGACCTTGCCTATCAATATAAAAATAATTTTTTGAAGAACAAAGGCGGTGATCTTCATGTTTAAGAAAAGTTTCCTGAAAAACCCAAAATTCAGAAGTAGAAAATGGTGGAACTTTAAGCCAGATTTTTTTATTTTTAATGCCCCTACAGTTCCACTGAATAAAAGTCATAGTGGAAAACTACGAAAAAAATGGTCCTAAAAGAAAGACAAGGAAAACTTGCCTACACACAAAAATAGTCCCAAGTGGATGTAAGTAAGAACCGAACAGTTGAAAAGAAGCAATAAACCCTATTGTCTGAAAAAAAAGAAGTGAAAACATGGAAAAGCAAACGCTGAAAAGGAGCAAAACAAAAAGCTTTTGAACTGAAAAAAGAGACCGACTAAATATCTTGAACGTTCTTGCCACCTGCATCCCATTGCATCGGAAGGCTTGTACTAAGATCCAAATTTTTCGGTAGTTTTTTTTTCCGGGTAGGTGATGTAGTTGTCTCTAAACTTTGTACGATGATTTTGTACATGTTCTGCATGATGGACTCAATTGTCTTGTGCAACATTTCCGCAAAAATTGCGTCTGCTTTTCAAATTTCTCGTTAACTGATTGAAGGAGAGCTTCAAATTTTAGGTTAACTGTATCTTGTAGTTCGATGGAAGCTGGAGAACTTTTGACAGCCTCCGAATATTTCATATTTTGTAAATGAAACACTCTTCGAGCTTCGCTAGTAGTGATATGATTCCAGCATTTCAGTTCTAATATCTTTTTCTCTTTAATGTAAGCCGGGCATGAATTTGATTTAGCATTATGTGGTTCTTTATAGTTAATGCATTTTTCAGGTCCTTGACAAGGCCCAACATGTTCTTCACTGCAAAGAAAACATACGTTAGTTTTGTCACAGATTCGGGAGGCGTGTGCAAATGAATAGCATTTCGTGCATTGGCGAGGTCGGTCTATAAAGTGATGGATTTTTTGGTTAATGAACCAGATTTTAATTGCTTCAGGAATGGATGTACCCAAGACTGTAATCAGTACCGGAGACGTGTCTTTCACCGAGTTTTGTTTTAAGAATCTTCGCATTTCAACAACGTCAAGATCATTTTTCCCTTGAATTTCTTCAGCCAATTCCTCCATGGGAGTATTAACTGGTATGTCGAAAAGCAAAAATCTAGAACAAATATTTTCCCATATTACGTCCGTACTGATATCTGTGTCCATAAATTTGGTTAAGGAGAGGATTTGTACCGCGCAAATCGGATCCTTAGTTGTAAATAAGATTTTCTCCTGTCTAGTGAATTTCATGTTTTCAATGTTATCATGTCGGTTAACTACCTGCTTAATAAAGGCCTGAACCCGAAATGGGTTCGAATGCGGTAATTTCTTGCTTTTATCAGCATTCGAAACTATAATATTTATTTCTTTAAACTGTGTGTGGCCGGCACGAAGAACAAGTTCATTAGAAGTTTTGTTACTTCTGAAGTAAGTATTGTTCATGACGGTACCCAAATTCTTTGGTTTTTCTGTACTCATATTTAGTCCAGAATCATTGTTCGTAACTTCAAAACACGAGTACGTTTTGCCAAACGGGAGCAAAGCAAAAAATAAAAGGACAGAGTATCTTACCTGTCTTCAACAAAATGGAAAAAGAGAAACAAAAAGCACCTTACGTTACGCGACACACACTACGCAAAACAAAAAAGTATGTGAGAAACCTTCAAAACGAAACTTTTTCGAATTTTCGCACCTCAAACACACACCTCAACCAACAACCTTTTAATCCGATATTAAATCTTACTTTCATAACAATTCATACTCACGTGGTACATGTCATATGCGGTCATAAAACCAGGAAACAGAATTATATATTACGTCTTGTACTGTAACCGTGACGTATATTTTTATTTATGATTTTGCGCATCATTAGGGTATTTTGTTTCTGTTATTCGATTAATGATTAATAAAGGAATTGCTTTCTGTGACTAAAAATTTTAAACAACAGTGTTTAAAATATAATGGCATTTCATGTGAACTCCAATGGTGTGAAAGTTTATAACGGATTTGATGCCAAAAGTCCATTTTTAATCGGTGTAGCTGGTGGAACGGCATCTGGAAAGGTGAAAAATTTCTTAGTTATTTCATTATTGATCTTCAAAACTTCGGATTATTTCTTTAATTTCCCTTGAAATTTTACATATTTAAAGATAGAATAATCAATAAGATGCTACATAGTTAGAGGCATAAGGAAGGAGATAACTGCATAGTCAAAACTTAAACATATTTTTATTTTAAATGAAGAATGATTTTAGATGAGATGGACAAAACAAACTAAACAAGAATTAATGGCTCGACTTTAAATCTGTCGTATGCAATTTGGATAGGCCCCTTTGTTCGTAATTAGTGAAAGCTATTGTTATTATTGTTTATCTAAGTGATTTAATGTCCAACTCTTGTAGAGATCAAAGTTAACTTTTTTCACTTAACTTTGGGAAAGGAATGATTAATTTAGATCTGATTTCTGGTGTTGTTTTTGAAAGTATGCATTTTTTTTTAGATTCTTTCTTTCCTCCTTTTTCTCTTAATAGAAGGCCAGAGAGACAAAAGGAATATACTTCATTAAAATTGAATGGGTGACCGATCTGGCTGCTCAGAGGGGTTTGAGTGGTTGATAATAGAAGTTATTTTAACATGATATTTATGGCCATTGAAAGAGCTGGCTGCTTAGAGAGATTTTACTGTGCCTCAAATCATGAGAATGGCTAAATTTTCAGAAAGTATTTTGAAAATTGTTAAGAACAAATAAAAAATTTTGACCGAGTTAAAGAAAAAAGGACTAAAGAGCATGTTAAGACAAAATATCGTCACTTAACAAGCAGCACCACCTATCTCAATTTTTTGAAATTTCAAAGAGGAAGAAAATATTCAATTTTTCACAACAAATAACGAATGTCTATGAATTTTTTTTTCACATCTGGTTGAAATATGCAGTCTCATGTTTATATTGGATGTTACAAAAATTCAGAAATATTTTTTATTGGTAGCGAAAAATTGAGTATTTTCTTCTTGGAAATTTCAAAAAATTGAGATAGGTGGTGTTGCTTGTTAAGCGACAATATTTTATTTATTTATACTTTAATTACTAAAGATGACGTAAATAAACATATCCTTTATTCTCCTCATATTTATCAAACACTTAACTGTCAGAACTTTGTTTACACTAAAATTTCTGAATAGAGTAAAATATCATAATTTTTATTCATGACATTTTTAAAGTACCTTTTGTTTTTTAGGCTATTAAATATCAGTGCTATATTCTTGCGTGGTAGTATAGAAGACCCAATTTCTGATATTCTTTATTATTTAATGTATGTAATTGTGAATGTTTATATTTTTAATAGTGGGAAAATAATTTTAACAATTTTTATTTAAAATTGAAAAATATGCTGAATAATAAACAAAAAGTAAATGTGTGTTAGAAGTACAGACACATTTTATTTTGATGATATTCATTTTTTTTACAAATTTTCCATTCTTTAATACATTCAGAGTATAATTTAATGTTTCTAAATAAATTTTAAAACTTAGAATTTTATATTAAAGCATGGTTTGTATTGTATAATGGTACAAAAATGAAATGTTTTATAACAATGGAATTTTTTATTATATATATATGCAATTTAATATCTATTTATTCAGCAACTTCCATATCATTAAAAAATTTATGTACGTGTTTTGGATACTTATAAACATTGGTTTCATTGAGTTTACTTTGACATGTCATTTTGTAGTTTAGAATTCTGTTAGTTTATTTAGCCATTTTTATAGTTAATGTAGAAATGTATACACATGCAAAAATGTATACTTAATTTGATTAACTGTTACATAAGCAATTAATTGTATGCATCAAACTTTCATAACTCAAATTAATTAATACAAGCATCAAATCTTATAAGTTATTGGATAAGATTGACTGAAAGAATCGGAAATTTTGCTAAGCATATCAGTAGGTATTTGAGCGTATTCTCTTTCAAAGGCTGTTCATAATTCATTGATTGTAGCTGGTCTTGTGCTTTAAACCTTATCTTTCCAGTTTCTCATTAAAAAGAAATCCATCAGGGTGAAATTCAATGAACATTGTAGAAATTCAACATTACCTCTTCACCTTAATACTTCAAGATAGACATTCACATCCTGCTGATAATTCAGCAATGTAGTTCTAACTCAATCTAACACTTTTGGGTTTTTATACTTATTATGAATTATGATGTGTACATTATAATAGTTATTCAAAGTGAGAATATATTTTTAGTTGGACACCGTGTTATTGTACTGGGTGTCCACTGTTATAGTGGTTCAATAGCTAATTTCTAAACCATTAGAGATAGACACATAGCTTCAAATGTAAAAATGCTATAAATGAAGGGAAGAATTATATTTTATGTTTTTTTGAGTCAATAAATATATTTCTAAAAAAGTCAGGAATTCTAATTTTTATAAGGTTCCCTGGTCCTATCAATCATATTTAGTAAAATATTCTTCACACACCAAAATTTTAAACAAAAAAAGTTCCACTCTTCTGCCACTAAAACTGATTGAGTTATGAAGCTTTGAATTTCATAATTTTAAACCAGTCAGCGGCCTCGTCGAGCAAGTGGTGAATCGTCTTCAAGGCGGCTTTTGAAATGGTGTAAAGTGGTCTAAGTCAGCAATATTGAAAGCTCCATAACTCGGTCAGTTTTAGTCACAGAAGAGTGAAACTTCTTCTGTTTAAAATCTTAATTTGTGAAGAATATTTTTCTAAATATGACTGATAGGACCAGGGGACCTTATAAAAAATTAGAATTTGTAGCTTTTTCAGAAATATATTTATTGACTAAAAATATATATATATCATCCTTTTTTATAAAGCACTTTTACAATTGGAACTATATGTCCATCTCTAACAATTTAGAAATTACCTATTGGACCACGATAAGAGTGAACACCCTATATTTGAAACCTAAATTTAGTTGAGTATTTATTTCTTTTTTCATGTTTGCACAATATATTTTGAGATAATTCATAAAATGCAATAAATTGTCTTTCAGTCTACAGTATGCCAAAAGATAATGGAAAAAGTTGGAGAATACTCTGCAGAACATCAGCAAAGGCAAGTGATTTGTATCAGCCAGGACAGCTTCTACAAAGAACTAACTCCTGAAGAAAAGAAAAAAGCCGCTAAAGGAAAATATAATTTTGACCATCCAGGTACATTAATTAAAGTGTATCTATACTAACTGCCTTTGTCCAGCCTGTTTAGCATGAATCTTGGTTGTGTTTAATTTCAATTACCTAAATCTTTTGTGCCTAACTTAATTCTCATGGTTTCCTCAACAAGTATTTTTAAACTTCAAATTGTGATTGACATTTAAGCTGTGTTAGTTCAGTAGCCTTACACTTGTTCTATTTATTGTATACGAGAATCTCCCTAACATTGTCAAGTTGCATGATGGCACAGTTGCATGAAAAATGTAACTGTTCATGTCATCTAACCTTTAACTAGTTGATGTCTTATGCGGTGTTTAACTTCATTTTCTCCACTTCTTTCTTGTACAATATGTGCAGTTTCCAATTCTAACATCAAAATGGTATGATGTCTTATATGAGCATGTCATACATGTGTGTGAGCATGTCATACACGTACATGCAAATAAAAAAAATAATGAATAGTATAATCTTTCAGCTTACCAGATATATGACTTAACCACTTCCCAGTTTTGCCCGAACGGCGCTTGGAAGTGGGACTTTCCTGTTTTGCCCGAACGCCGCTCGGGCGACGTATTTTTCTGCTCTAATCCTCTGATTCTCCCGATCTTTTTGCTTGATTAGTTTGCAATGCTTCTAACAGATGGCTCTAGTAGTCCAGTAAAGATCTGATTGCAAATCTGGTTTCTAGTTTATTTTTTACTGTTTTTCTTTTACGCGGGAAAGTTGCGAATTTTGTTTTCAATCAATCTGTTTATCGTACAGCTTGCTGCAAATTCTGTTTCTTTTGACGCTGAAATAAAGAAGAATGAGTGATAATGAACAGCTCATAACAGATGATAACTCTTATAGTGGATCAGACAGTGAATCTGAAATTTCTCTAAATGATTCTGGAAGTTATGAAAGTTCTTTTTCGGACTGTTCTAGTGATGAGGAAACGGAAAGTTCGGATGACCTAACTCAAGTTCGAAACTTTTGTGAACTAGATATAACTAATCCTCCTTCACCTCCACCGCGATTTCCTTTCACAGCAAATCCAGCTGTTCATTTGAATATTGATCTAAGTAATGGAACTCTACAATTTCTTGATATTTTCTTTGATGATAATCTTCTTGAAATTATAGTTTCTGAAACCAATAAATATGCAGATCGGACCATTCGGAATAGTAATCTGCGAAGGAAAAGCAGAGCAAAAAAATGGGAACCAACAACGAAGAACGAAATTCAAGTGTTTCTTGCTTTGAATATTTTGCAAGGAATTGTGAAAAAGCCGGATGTTGAGCAATACTGGAGTAAGAGACATTCAACATCAACTCCATTTTTTACAAAAATTATGTCTTATCGACGCTTTCATCTTATTCACCGGTATTTACATTTTTCTGATGATACCAAATTTGATGCTAAAACGCATGAGTGTCCAAAACTGCAGAAATTGTGGCCGATCATCAAGCATTTGGAATACTCGTTTACAGAGAAAACGTCACACCTGAAAGAGATGTACAACGTGATGAGAGTTTGATGCTGTACAGAAGAAGCACTGGAAACAGTATATACCTCTAAGAGATCACGACCAGCATAAAAAGTTTTATTTTATGTAAATCGAAGTCAGGTTATGTGTATCAACTTTTATATACACTGGGAAAGATTACACTTTTGATGATACCACGGCATTTGTGCAAGTCCTCTCAAGTAGTGATGACTCTATGCAGCCACTATTGAATAAAGGATACCGCTACACAGATAGACATTACACATCACCAGAACTTGCAGATATCCTTATCAACCGATCGAACAGATATATATGGAACCTCAAACTTACCAGAAAAGACGTCCCCAAAAGAATTACAGAAGAAAAAATTAGGCAAATCTGTATACCAAAGAGGAAAAGTCTGTCTAATCAGATGGATAAGAAAGTTGCATTTCATTATCCACAATACACAACCCTATAATGATTGAAGTGCCATCTTACAAGAATGAGATGAGAAAGAAACCAAAGGTAGTGATGGAATATAATAATACCATAGGGAGGATAGGAATGGATCAGCATCTCACCACAATCCAGTCACAAAAAAGAGGAAAGAAATATTACAAAAAAATATTCTTCCACCTTTTAGATATCGCCGGAATGCATTTTATACCAGAAGCATGGAGGAAAATACCTGATTTGAATTTTCGACTTGATATAGTAGATCGCCTGATTGAAAGACACTGGACTGTAAATGAAAAAAAAAAGTGATCTACTGGAATTTTCCCAATCTCATTGAATTGATATTTTTAGAAGTGATTGGTCCCAGCGAAGAAAAAAATTGAGACACGACAAGGCAGTGCTTTGTGTTGCCTAAAAGAAACGATTTCGAAAGAGGAGAAAAGAAACTAGATATTTTGTCCCGACTGTGATTTCATGCTTTGTCATGTACTTTTAAATTTATCATACAAAAGCTGAATTTTAAAGATATTAGATGGTATAATAGATGAATTCTCTTTTAACATCCATTTTTGTAAAGTGTTTTTCCCAGTTTGCTTAATTCACTGGAAAAAAGCCAACTTTAAGTAAAAATGCAATTTTTTCATTGTAAATAAAAATTATAATAATTTCATAAATTCAACACGTATAATAGTTTTGACTGTTGATTTGAGTTTATAAAATCGATTTTAAAATAAAATTGATTTTTAAAAATATGCTTGTTTTTTGACACAATATGTCAGAAAAAAGAGACTGTTAAGTGGTTAATATATTACAGATATGTTACTTAAAATATTAAAGGCTTTGTTTATAGATATCACAGAAATTTGATGAATTAAAATGAGGAAGTAAAAATTCATTACAACATCCCCACATAATATGAAAAAAAAAAAAACCTGAATCTTCATTCTTCATCTTTCAACATTGGTAAAAAAAATTCAATTAAATATTGGAAATGGTTGGAATTTCTTTGCAGCAATGAAAGTAATGTTTCAGATTATGCATAAAAATACTTTTTGAAAAATGCAAAAATTGAGGGGGAAAAATGCACAATAATTAAATTGTTACAATTGAAATTATTTCGTGAAATTACGAGATGGAACAAAACTAATTTTTGTGTGATGAAGTTATCAACAAAAAATGCCAAAATTTTACTTCAATTTTAACTAATTAGAATTAAAAAAAAAAAAAAAAACTCTGAGGTTTGCATTTTTACCTTCCAAATGTATTTGTACCAAATTCAGTAGCTCCGGATCCAATGATCTGCCTGTGCCACATTCACTTTTATTATTATTAATTTGTGTATATATATATATAAAATTACTTTTCAATTGTTTTTCCAGTCTTTTTGTAATTCATGCAATAAGTTGATCTACTTTAATAATGCTCATGTTCTGTTCTAATTCATGAAAGTACAGAAAACTTCTATCAAGAATATTGTCAGTATGAATGGCAAACTATTGATGCTTGAAATTTATTCAAAACTGGGCCACAGAAATCAGTTACAAACTCTATGTTTTCAATACATTGCAATTGCTATTTCTTTGTGAAGGTAATTCAAGTTCAAGACATTTCTCCATATGCGCCGTTTCTGAAGAAATCTTTAGAGGGCAGAATTGAAAAATGTTTCACTTTCAATAATTTGCATTTGTATTGACAATGTGCATGAAACTGTATTATGATTTTTGGCCTTTTAAAAGACATTATATTATGATACAATTTAATTGTCACTGTTTCACATTTTTCAGTTTCTTTCATTTCCTTCTTTGTTTTAGATGCTTTTGACAATGAGTTGATGCACAAAGTTTTGAAAGAAATTCTTGCTGGGAAAAGTGTTCAAATTCCAGTTTATGATTTTAAGACAAATTCCAGGTTTGATTTCTTAAAAGTATTTTTTGCCTCTTTATACTTATATCATGGTATATGTGCATTATGTTTGTGGTTAACATTTTTTAAATGTATCAAGATCTATTTAGAGAACTCGATTCATTATTAACAATAAAAAGAACACATTTATGTTTGAAAAATGTTCTAGAGTATAATTTATTGGTTAATCTGGAGTCTACTGTACCGACTTACTTAGTCCCTCGTAGGATCGCCAAAGAATGGAGATGAGAGAACATTTGTTTTGTTTGTGCAATGATGTTTTTATTGAGTGACATGCATGCAAGTTAATCTTTTCATTGGTGTTTTGCAAATCATGGTATATTGCGCCTCATTTGGATTGGACTGTTTTGTTCATCTCTTTGATTCGATTGGTTGATTCATTCGAATTTCAATAAAACTTAGTTTGAAATTCTTTGGTTTGAATATC
Organism: Araneus ventricosus; assembly: GCA_013235015.1. Taxonomy (NCBI): domain Eukaryota; kingdom Metazoa; phylum Arthropoda; class Arachnida; order Araneae; family Araneidae; genus Araneus; species Araneus ventricosus. Next base: position 12,722 of record BGPR01039593.1, read on the forward strand.
GGCTCAATACTGTGCATGTTATTCTGTGTGTTTCATTTCTCAATGGATAAGTGAAGCTACGAGTATTCCGCTATGCTGAAAGTGAAGCTGTTGATGTTTTTTTAGGTTAAAAAAATTTGCCCGGTACATGCTTGAAATGCGCAGGCATTGCATGCGGAAATTATCGTTTTTGGAATTTCTTAATAAACCTAGATTCCTAACATTCAATGAAAAAGCGTAGCTACTAGCTTCCTGCTATGCTGAAAGCGAAGCTGCTGATGTTTTTTTAAGTTAAAAAATTTGCCCTATACACACTTGAAATGCCGCAGGCATTGCTTGCTCAATCTCTCTTTTTCAGGTGACGCATGCGCAAGACAGCAATAAAAAAACACACTGCACATCCAAAACGGTTTTTAGCGATGGCAAATGAAATTGCTCCAAAATAAATTGGTTAGAAACAGGTGCACACCGTAAACTCCAGGTTTACCAATTTATTTAATGATAAATAGTTTCAAAATTTTATTTTTTTATTTAATTGACACTATGTGAAACAGATTTTTCTCTTTAATAAAATTCTTTGTGAAATAGAAATGGTAGTGTAACCTTTAAAGTAAAGTTTAAACTGAGGCTGATCATACAGCTAAGTCAATGGTTCATAAACTTTGAGCTGCAACCCCAAAATTTCATTGAATAAACAGGTTTGTGAAATCTCAGAAATCACATGCTTTTATCAGATTCTTCAAAATCTGTATGTAAAAAGAATTAAGGAAATTGGTAGGGGAGAGTGGCTCACCTTGAGACATTTTTTTATTTTTTTTTCTAATTTTTTGATATTGATCAATTGTTGTCAAAATTTTACCTGGTATTCTTTTAACATTTGCCTACATTATCAAATAGTTTTCGATCTTATATCCAGTATAGAAAAATTAAAAAAAAAAAAAAAATTAGTAAACTTGTACTTTGTCCCAAAGTGTCCCACCTTGGGACAGTTAAAAAATAGATGTGAAAAGTTCAATAATTGAATTACAATATACATGGAATTGTTTGTTCAGGAAAAGAAAAGTATTTCAAGTCATAAAGATAATTATTGTAAATTAATATTTTCTCATTTTGTTTACAAAGCTTCATTTTATTAGTTGAAAGTACCTACACACACATTTAATTAACAAATTTTATATTCAATTGTAATCACTTGTTGGGAATCAAATACCAAACCCAAAGAACGTTTGGTACTCTGCTCTGGTTCTTTAAGTTTTAACAGAATGTCATTTGAGTTTACGTATGATTTGTCCTCTTTTTTGGGATAAATAAGCTTCAAGGATTGTTCAGTCATCTCAAAAAAGATAATTCATATTCATCTCCATCAATTCTTTCCACGTGACCTATGAAAGCAACAACAGATCTTTTACCAGCAAATTTGGCAACAACAAAATCTCCAATATTTAATTTCATTTCATCTTTTTTTAGATGAACTTTTTTCTTACTGTTAAGTATTTGGTTGTTAATTTCATTGTTTGTTTCATCTAAGCTGTACATCATCATCACTGTCA
>BGPR01039594.1:0-14250 GCA_013235015.1 Araneus ventricosus
CGCTTTGAAACGAATGATAAGAACAATTTTATGTTGTAAAAGTAGTTTCTACTTTTTTGAACTTATTTACAATAATAATTCGCCTTCGATACTTTCTATTACCAATTTATTTAGTTGGCTTGTTCTTGCAAATTTTGTAACGATTTCTTTTCTATTCAAGATCTCTTCATCCTGGGATGTGGACTGCTGAGATCCACTATGCAAGTGAGGTGGCCAGAATGACACGTCCAAACAGAGGGTGGATTCTACCTAGAAGAAGATCATAGGTCATATCATTCCTCGAGTTGTGGACCAATCTGTATTTCACTTTATTCGTCGTTACTTGGATTGCGTCAAATTACTTCATGGACTCTTCTTTCGTTTACCTCAGGCAAAGTAGAACCACCATTCCTCTGAAGAAATGTTCAGACTGCTCAAGGACCTCAAGCCTCACGCAAAATGTGTCAGAATCATTTCTCACTGTAGAACAGTAATGTGTCTGCTTCAGTCCAAATATTGTTCTAACCCACATTTGGGTTAATGTTATTATATTAGTTTATACCGATTTATGGCTGTAAAAGTAACTCTATTTTACTTGGAGAAGAACTGACTCTTCACACAACCTCTTAATTCGTCTCCAATGCACTGGACTAATTAACAAAGAATAATAATGCATATACCCTTTAGGACTAGTAAGAAAACTACCACAGAAACATTTTTTTGCTATTGTATTTATCGACACTTGTATTCTGCTGTTTTAAAATGCGCGTTACATGATCATTATTTTTGAGAAATAATTCAAATAATTTTTCCTCCCGCAAAAGAAAAGGGAGGCATTTTGATAGCCACACAGGCTTCGGAGTACCGGCATACCTCGCATCCGGACGTTGGTCATTCAAATTATGAGGCATATGCGACAGCTGCTTGGTCAGTAGGTATGTTGCGTATTGTTGTCTTTTTTTCACATGGAATAACTAGGGCAGTAGTGATACAACATTCTTTCCACACGTTTTCTGTTTTTAAATACGCGTTACACGTCATTATTTATTGACAAATAACTAAAATAATTTTTTCATCCCTCAAAAGAAAAGGGATAGTTTTTGAGAGCCACACAGGCTTCGGAGTACCGGCATCTCTCGCATCCGGACGTTGATCATTCAAATTATGAGCCAGATGCGACAGCTGCTTGGTCAGTAGGTGTGTTGTGTATTGTTGTCTTTTTTTCACATGGAATAACTAGGGCAGTAGTGATACAACATTCTTTCCACACGTTTTCTGTTTTTAAATACGCGTTACACGTCATTATTTATTGACAAATAACTAAAATAATTTTTTCATCCCTCAAAAGAAAAGGGATAGTTTTTGAGAGCCACACAGGCTTCGGAGTACCGGCATACCTCTCATCCGGACTGGCATCAAATCTGGTTTTCCCCTTAAATTTCAGAATATTGGTGCTTCTCCATTACGAAACTGGCATAACCTCCTCCCGTACTTTTATTAATAACACTCGTGGCAAAAGGAGTGTTGGCTGTTGCCTTCTTTCATTGAAATTGCACAAGTTCATAACTTGGGTCTGGGCACATTTTAAAACTTAGTTTATTTGTTTCTGTATGAATTTCTTATAAGATATCCCGGAATAAAAGACTAAAGACAACTAAAATGTTCTTTCCATATTTTATGCCTGGCATTGAAGCAAATTCAGACTCTCTAATGCACGAATTTCATGTATTACTCAGATTATCATTATATACAGCATAATTACATTCATACAGTAGGGAAAGTATTAAATATTGGTTTTATTTTAATATTTCACGTTCATAACCATAAGTTATACAGAATGACATATAATTTCTTTTAGTAAAGTTTGAAGAAAGGCTTTTAGTGAAAGAATACATTTGAAAATAAATGTAAGCAATACAAAAGAAAGGAACATAGTTTTTCTGTAGAGAGGTTAAAAGACGGGTTCTGAATAACTTGCTGTTGAAAGATAGACTGAAACGGCATTTTTACAAAATATATTATAGAAATGTACAATATACAAAAATACTTCAGATTTTTTACTTAGTATTGTAAGTATGCAATTGAACTCGATGATACCCTTCACTGATAAGAAAACACAAGTGTAATAATTCCAGAAAAAAATGATATGTATTACGTTTTTATATTATGAGTTAAAATGAGATTAATTGTTCAAATCCTGTGGCAACTTGGGCCACAGTAATCCCTAGAAAGGGAATTTGTTACCGCGCATCTTCCCTATCCGATGGGAAATTCAATCAGTCTTGATAAAAACGTAGATGAGTGAGGGGAATTCAAAGTCTTGATAAAAACACGGAGGAGTAAGGTCTGAAGCATGGAATCAGTGAATTGGCTGATTTAAAATGGTATTATTAAAATTTTCTAAATGTTTATGTCGTCAATAGTGTTTGTGTGGTATTCGTGATTGTCTAAATAAATAATTAAAAGAAAAAAAAGACTGTTTATTAAAGCAAAATAAAAAGAACACACGAAATCAACTGAACTTTTGGTTGGATTTGGGGCTATTACCGCCACAAATCCAACCAAAATAATTTATAAAGTGTTATTTTTTAGGGTCAGATCTCTTTGAGTTTCTATGGTATGAATATTGTATATTTCTAAGAATTGGGAATTCCAGTGCACCGAAGCAGTAACTTTGGACTGAATCGAAAACTGTTGAACTCTGCGGTCATTGAGAACACGATCGATGTATTTCACTCCTCAAAGGAAACTACCGGTATCCTGTGCCTCACGTTCAAATCTTATACCTCCTTTTCCGAGTCTACCGCAGGCTGGTTAATTGAAATTATGTGGTCCGCTGTTACAGCGCTCTCTGCCAGTATCTCTTCTTCTCTCTCTTTCCAAATGTTAATATAAGTCAAATTAAGCGTCTGCGGCTGGCGGTGTGAAATCTTGCATTCATGCCGCCTCCCCATGAATATTTCATCTTTCGGAGTTGTTCTGAAAGCCCCATGCGAAGTGGTTGGGGCGTAAAATTTCAGCAGGGTTGCTTAGTGTCTCTACGTGCAAGATTTATCTTAGCGTTTCGAGCTGGCTATTCTGTGGGGAAGATTTGGCGCTGAAATTTTCGTTCGCTCAGGGAACTCTTCTTTAAAGTAATTTCGATCTGAATGATTAAACTTTTTAAAGATATAGGGTATAGTTGGCAGCCGTATTTGAAGATGTTTATTTCTGGAGGAGTCGATATTAAACAGAAGGATATAGAGAAATAGAGAATAAAAATGGTTTTAAATTGGGATGTTTTTTAAGAAGCGAATAACGAAACAGCTACCGTAATTTGGTACATCAAATTTGAAATACCTAATGCAATTAATAAATACACGTAAGTCAATCAAAAAGTTAGTTGTACTCCTTCGTAAAAATTTTCGGTGAAAGGCTATTTTGATGAAACTTTGTGGCAATACTTCAGACATTTATCTGCATGGTGTGACGTAGCGGCTTTCACGCGGCAATTTTAGTTTGTCTGATAATCAGTCGTAAACATGTCTCGTCAGCTGCAAGTGGCGTCCAAATTGGAAAGGCGCGCAGTGATTCGTTTTTTGTGTGCGAAAAGGTGTAACTGCACCGAAATTTATCGGCAGTTGCATGAAGTGCATGTGAAAATGCAATGTCACGTCAAGCTATCGCGAAGTGGTGCAACATGTTTGAGAACGGACGTACAGATATTGACAACGCTGAGCGAGAGGGAAGACCATCAACTGAGACAAAGTCTGAGATCGCTGCTCGCGTGAATAAAAGCATTCTTGCAAACAGACGCGTGGCAGTAGACGAAATCGCAAATAAACTGGATATTTCACATGGAAGTGTGCATAAGATTACTGTCGAGAATCTTGAATTCAGTAAAGTTTGTGCATAACCCAACAGCTGGAACCCAACATATTGGTTATTGGACGGAAATTCTTCGCAGGGGACATAGGAAAACTTATGCCACGCCTTGACAACTGTTTAAATAAAGGAAGTGATTAGATCGAAAAGTAGCTTTTGTGCGGTACTTTAGTGCGCATATAACATTATTGTAAAATTTATTTCCTGTTTTGTTTTTTCGAGCAGCGCAACTAACTTTTTGACTGACCCTCGTAATAAAGTATCTCCTTTTGGATAAAGCAAAATGTGTTCAATAACTCTAGAAAAATTTTAATATTTGGCAATAATATATTCTTAGTCATTCTTTTAGCTGAAAATCGCGCCGATTTAAATATTCAACAGATAATGATATTTCTCATCTTCAAGGAATGTTATATAAATTTTGTAATATTTTGTTTATTTGGAAAATGTAAGGTTAACAAAGACTGAGAACACACAACTAAGCTTTAAGACATTCCTTTTCTTTACAAGTGTAACCAGTGGGTATTCTCTCCTGGACTTATACAAAACGTTGCGTTTGGTATTTAGCTTCGACGTACAGTGAAGAGAATAGAGTGTGCATTTCAGACCTTTTTTGTTAACCGATTGGGTCCCATTTCTGATACAGATCTACAATTTAGGTGTGAAGACCACATACTAAATTCCATTGACCTAGATTTAGAGCTATTGAATTTCCATACGGACAGATAAGCAGTCTATGTTTCACGAATTTAGGCCAAAATTTGATACATACTAGAATTTTAGACTAAAGTCCACAAACTGAAATTCAGACCTCTAGCTTGTTGCGCTTTCGAGTTCTGATATACACGAATGGGCAGACCGGCACGCGATCCACTCGCTGACGGATTTCGTCTGAAATTTGATCCTGGTCTACAGTTTTGGTGTTGATTTTGAATACCAAATTCTACCCATCTAACTCGTTCCATTTTTGAATTATCGTGTTCACTAACATACAATCATAATTCCAAAAGTGGTTTCATCGCACTCTGGAAGGCATAAAAGGAATATTCTGGAAGGTGGATTTTCATCAAAATCCAGATGTTGAATTTTTAGAGGAATGCTATACTTTCGCTCTCTGCACACGAGGAAGTCAGCACTAAACCTCGTACAAAAATGGCTGAAAAGAAATAGTTAGCCAACAGTTTGTTCTCCAGGCAAAAAATTCATAGGATAGTCAAATTCATCAGTGAAAGTAGAGATATCTTCCGGCTTCTACCCTCCCCCACAGCCTCCAACTATCCAGCGAGCTCCGCCAATAAGCTTCAAATAATGTAACTACAGCATCCTTTCAAAATCCGTACAAAATATCATTAAGATGGCGTCTCCAGCGTGTGACCATTATATGCCTAAAAGATCAAGTGTCTCACGCTCAACAATCAAGAAAAGAAAGCAACACAAAATTGTTTAATATGTATGGTACATAGTGTAAATATCTATTTGATGTTGAGGTCACCGAACGGTACATGAGTATGATACGGTATTCTGTTCGGTACTTAGTCTACAAGAAAGTAAAAATAAATATTTTTCTTAGTGGTTTAGCAAAGCAGTCAACTATAAATTGATCTCATAAATATGAAAAATCTGTGACAATTTTGAAATATGGCCATGGAGTATCACTGCTCAATAAAAAAAAAATAGCTCTGCAGGGACGGATTTACATATTTCTACGCCCTAGGCCGAAACATATTTCTGCGCCCACTCTCAAAAAATTAATATATAATTTTCAACTTAATATACAATAGTTTATTTTCAATACACTTTATACAATCTTTAGAATCTTCGAAACACAGTAAATGTTTTCGTCAAAATTACACTTCTTATGAAATAACATGGCATTAACGCCTCCAAAACTACTCCATCGAATTTCGTGAAATCTTCTGAAATATCTGCTAGAACTTCTTCGCCCCCGTCTTTGTCAGTGAATAAGCTTGAAGGGCTACTAAAGTGGAGAGATCTTGTTAATTCTATTTCAATGCAAAGAAACCAAGGGTCCGCAGTAGACGAATATTTTTAATGTAACGAATGTAAATAAAAAAAAAACATTTTATATGCTCTTTTCAAAATAATACTTAAAGGTTTGTATATATATGATTACTTCTTCTGTATGTGCGCCCAGTGACAGCTGCACCCTAGACCCTGACCTAGGTTCGCCCTATGGGAAATCTGGCCCTGGATCTGGGTAAAATTTCTTTAAGTTTTGAGAAGTTTTCGTAAAAGCAGAAAATTTTCCGAAAATAGGTTCCTTCATAGATTGGGGATTAAAGAAACGTAGACTTGGACTCAAGCCTAATTTCACCACACGTCTACCATGTTTGCGGGTCCGCTGCACGTTACATTTGATGGGTGTTGAGGGTCAAACGTCCTCGCTTTCGTGTAACATAGAAGTTTGGAAAATGGAGGGTCTTCTCAAGTGTCGTTTGACAGGGCCTGCTCCAGGGGTGTTGCCGAACGTGTAGGGGCGCCAATTCCTAATCATAAATTCAAAAATTCGCGCGCGTTATATGGCTGCCGACTGAAACACAGTAGAAAGGAAAGTAAATCTTTCAACAGATTTCACATACTTCATATTTTCGATTTTTCTAAAATAAATTATATGCATGAATCAGATGTTGATAGTTTTCTTGCTACAATATTCGTGTTTCAACATGGTCAACTGAAATTGTATACAGTTTATCTCACATTTATCATTGTTTGTTTTCTTCTGCTGTTAGTATATAGTTAATCTTTTACTATAATTAAATCATTTACTACAGTTAAATCTTAATTATTATAGTTAAAAAGTGTATTTAAATCTTTTAGCATATGTACCAATATACGATATATATAAGGGGGACGCTACAATAATTTCGCACAGGTGCCGAAAACTCTGGAGCCGGCCCTATCGTTTGACCTCTTTTCAAAATTAAGAGGGACGTCGATCAGTAGGCCTTGCTCGGATTCAAAGTGAGAATTTTACAAATGAATTGTTTCTACTAAAATAACAATATTGCGAGGTAGCGTTCGTAAGTTTTTTTTGGAGAACGCTGAAGAGTTTGTTGTAAATTTGTTGAAAACATAGAAGTGTCTAAATAATCATTTTGTTTATTATGTTAGATACATATCGTTTATTTACAATTAAATTTTTATTTTTATTTTCCGGATCCAACTTCTTTTTTTTAATCATGATTTCCTATTTTACATAAAATTAGGAAGAAACACATGAGGAATTTGTTGCACTGAAATTATATAGAACTTTAGAAAATCGTACTCAATATATATGTGGCATCATCGCCGACTGCATTTGTTTGCTGAATTTGCATGCGCGACTAACCCGCCCTTCTGGTGATGTCATGTCTTGGCCAGTGGCGAAAAAGAACTGCTGTACTAAAACCCAACGATTGCTGCACCATCTTAATGATTTTCAAGAGCTTTTCCGAAGAAATCCATGAGCATCTTTCACTTCAAGTCTTTTCCATTCGTGCAAGCCGACATAGGAAATATTTTGCACCCTCTTCGTCGAAGTGACAGCGCACCTGAACTATTCTCCGCTTCCACACATAAGAACTTTCACTTTATGGAGAAAAGAACAATCAACAGAACAGACACACATGCACTTTAACACTCGCATTTTAGTTTGTTTCTGTGGACTTCTTTATTTGGTTAGTTTTTTTCTCTCTTGTTTGTTGATATTGTACACTTCATACTCATATTTCTTTCCTTTTCACAGTTTTTGTTTGTATATGGTTTTATCTGATACTCCCCTTTGTTTCTTATATATTATCCCAGATTTTTAGATGTGTATTTTTGTAACCTTCTTCATCTCTCTGCCTTCGCCATTTTTTGCTAGACAGTTAAGGAGCGTCTTCCGATGTCTCTTCCACTTCATGTCCACCACAGTATTTAAATAACCAAAAGGTTATGGTCGCAGGGGCATGAAGTGGTGTTCTGTGCTGTGCTTAAAGGCGATGTTCCACTTTTTTGCTTGGATCTTACCAGCGCGTGTGGTTGTACGATGTAGTAACTATAATTTCTTTTTATTTTGTTGTTTTATCAAATATGTTGCTGTTTTAAATCTGCATCTTCATTCCTGTGTCGTCTAGTGTGTCAGCACATTGTCGCTATACAATATTAGCCATTCTGATAAAAATGAAGTCTTGTGGTTAGATATTATCTGAAGCGTGGAGTTGACCCATTACTAGGACCTTCTATCACCGCAAGCACCTACATTGATTACCTACCCACATATAATATTAAAAATCACGTTTATGCTCAAACTAGTTATCGCACTATTTGCAGTATTTCAAATAGGAATTATGGTGAGACAACTTATCTTAAATAACTTGAATACAGTTACTTAACTTAGAATTATCAGTTTAGCTGTCATCTTAATTATTAAATTGTCTTAAAAATGCATATTCAGTACCCTGAATATAAAAAGACTGCGGTGACCTAGAGGTAACGTGTCGGCCGGAGGATTCCAATGTTCGAAACCCGATTGTATCGGGCCGGTTGCACGTTAAATCATACGTAGGGGGCCACGTACTGGTATGGACGTTTGGGGAGGGTGTTGCCATCTCAGATGTCGTCCTCGTCATCTGACAGCTGTTCAAAATTACGAGGTCCGTCGCAATATGGACCTCGTGTTGCTTCAAAATAGGACGTTGATGCAACTAAACTGAATAATCCTGAATATAAATTGCGTATATTGTTAATCCGGGAACACCGCCGATATGCTGTGGGTTAACGGAGTTTTTGAATACAAGGTTCTTCACCTCTGGGCAATGTTATTGCTGGAAAAAAGTGGCATTGCAAATGCAGTTATCTAACAAAATCCGGAAACTCTGGGAATGTCATTCAAGATAAATAGTTTTGAGGTATGATTTTTTTCTAACGACAGAGGTCAAAGTCTTACTCCTCTAACTTGAAATAAATAAAGCAGTTGATGACAGAACAAAGCAAATATATGATTTCAAAGCAGTTTGATCTACCTTCTGTTCAACAGAAGACACAACAAGAAGATATTAGAAAAGAAAAATATCTATACTTGATAACTAGATCTAGTATCTTGTATACTAACTGTACTAAAGAAACTAGAAATAAAAACTCAACTATTTATTTAGCAAGAAAAATTTGCTATTCACATAAATTATAAGAAAAGGCAAAGAAGAATATAGAGCACAAAAAGAGACTAAAAAATAAATAAATAAAGAGTGATTAATCATTGTTTATTCCGCACTCTCAAGGGAGGACTACAGTGATTTAGCGACAGTTTTGGCTTTGGAACCGGAAGGTCAAGAACTCGACACTCGATTCCACCAGATTATTTATTGTATTTACTTATATTGCCCGGTGCATTGAAATCGATCGGAATCAAACCTCCTATAACTTGTGTGGTGCGGAAGTTTGGAGAAGGGATGATGGTTGAGGTATCATCCCCATCATCTGACCAAGGGTCAAAATTACGAGGTTCGTTCCAACGTAGCTCTCGTGAGCCTTCAAAACTAGACGTTAATCTAACTAGTCAAAGTTAAAATTTAAAGAAATATTAAGAATATACCCATGGAATAATATTTATAAATTTCTATAAACGAAAACGGTATTACAGTAACAATACATTAAATCTGAAATTATCAGTAACATCGCAGAACCATTAAGGAGTCTCTTCGTTTCACATAATGCCAGTAAAAGCGGCCACTATAATTAGATTTCCGAATCCAGTAAGTTAAGGCTACCAGGGACCTTCAAAATAATTTTTTAAAATTTTTAACTAATAAATTTGAAAATTTTCAGGCTTTAATAACAGCACCATATAAGACAACTCACAAAATTTCACTGCAATATATTCATTCATTTTTGAGTTATGGATATAAATGCAATTTTTAATAACAATTGTAAGGTCTTAGCCCAGTGATACTGGGGTCCGATCAGATATCACAAGACACAGCAATACAGTACATTAATTTTAATTACGTTTCTTGATTAATGAACTTTTTACAAGAAAATTTACATAGATAAAAATCATTCAAATAATCTTCCTAACTCCGGATGAGATCGCAAGAGTCAAAAGTCAAATGTTCATAACTGGATTCAATCGCAGTTATCAGTGTGAGTCTACTCGTAAGTGATCGATTAGCAATCGATTTAGGAAAACTGATAAAGTTCAGTCAAATGTTCAACTCATGGCGAGTTCAAAGTCCGATGGCCGGAAATAGAAATTGAGGTATTCTAACGCTCAAATAGTCGAAGTAACTACCAAAGAGATATGTGAATTACCAAGGTAGGTAATTGGCAGTGAGGTATGCAACGCTCACTATTTCGAGAGTAATTTCCAAGGAATTCTCGGATGCGTTTCAGCTCTCCAAAGAGCTATCTAGCCAAGGATTGGTTTCCAATTTCCACGGGGTCTAAGGACACCCGTAAAAGTGCAGAATCTCGAGCTGAGACCTGACTTCCAATCTTCACCGATCTCGAGAATCGAGTTCCGAACCCGAATCAATCTCCGAATCCAATCGAGTCTCTCCTCTTTCTCTAAACTTAAAAACCCCTTCGTCCGACCCCTATGAGGCGTGGCCGAAAGGTTACGTCTTAGTGATTTGTCGAGTAGTTGACCGCGGTCACCAACCGAAAACCTCAGCTTTCTTTCTCCTCTCATCATTCGCAGAGGGCTGAACTTCGAAGGTTACTTTGTCGGCAAGTCAACATGTCGTCACGCTTGGGAGGTCCGTCGCGTGTGCCTTCAGGTTGCATAAGCTAGGATTTTACGACTCAAGATAACATCGCGGCTCCTTCTCTTCCAATCTTGGCGAGTTCGTTGGGGTCTTTTCCTGTGGGAACTGCGGGACCAGAGGGACCTCACACAATTAATGGCATTTACGATAAAATGTTCCAGGCGCTCCAAAATCACTCAAAGTCATTCTAATTTTCTAAATTTTTTACTCTAACCCTTTTCAGACAAAAACTGAGATTAATTTTTATGATTCAGTAAGCAACTCCGAAGCCACATAATAACTCGAAACTATGGATTTCTGAAAGGAATCGGCCCAATATTTGATATAGCAGAAAATATTTAAGGTTTAACAGCAAAATAACTTTAATATGAATGCCAAAACTTCTTCTACATATATGTTTTTATACTTATGTAGAATATCATGAAATCTGAACAAAATTTGAAGCGCCTGGAACATTTATCTTAAAGGTAATTAATTGTTATTAAAAATTACATTTATACCCATAACTTAGAAATAAATAAATATATTGCTGTGGAATTTTGTATGCTATCTTACATAGTGTTCTTATTAATGCCTGAAAGTTTCAAATTGATTAGTTGAAAATTTCAAAAAAATGCTTTTGAAGGTCCATGGTAGCCTTAAAGGATATGGAATTGCAGAACATCCTAAGACCGTGTGCAGTTACATATTGGCAGAAATACGCAGATATGCTTTTCGTGCGTCGGTAGCGTCACTTGAATTGACACCCCGACGTGGGTATAATGAACAGAACCGAAGTAAAGCTTTAAGAACGGTATGGATCAAAACCCCTTTAAGTTCACTACATGATTCGTTTTGAAAATTACTAAATTTATTTCAAAAATGAGTATTAGACATGTAGCTGATCACAAATATGTAAAGGAAAAAAATTTAGCATTTTTTTATTTTCCAAGAAATTTGTGGTTTCACAATTAAACCAATGAACGATAACGGGCTATTTTTCCTCCGAATATGTTATCATCGAAATGCAATTTAAATTATGTATTTAATTTATAAGTATAAATGAGTATTCAGGACATTCAGCCTTCATAAAATTCAATATTATTTTCAAAGATTCAATTAAAAAAATATCAATTTGTGAAAGAACCGTCATCATTTTGTTTCTCTTAGAGAACGAAAGCAATTTAGCTCTTGCAATGCCAATATCTTTGTGAATAATAACGGAATTGAACTGGAATTTTTATATAAGTTGACCTATATATCTGGCTCATAAGTCATGAAAGAAAAATTACTCTGCGTTTTGCCCATGCGCAGTAGAAAAGTGCTTGAGGTTTGGTTTCATTGCGAAACCAATGAACGCGAAAGGTTAAATGTTTATCACAATTAGAAAATTATTTTGCTAAGAAAAGCATGAAAATCAAACTATGTATAAGATATTTAAAGGAAATTAGGCAATCATAGTTCCGGTCGAACTAGCTGTCGCCAAACGCGGTTAGTATTTAATAGAGTAGAAACATCAGAAAATGCTTACATAAGATAAATTATCATGTTGCACTACGACTATGCAAAAAACACCAGTCTACATTTTTTGGGAAGTCAGAAGATTGCATTTATGATGGATCTGAAGGAATAGTAGAATGCTGCATTTATGAATGCAAAATGAGGAATGATGTAAAGTAAGAATACTTTAAGAGAATTTCCAGAGAGTTCCCACTCAACAGACGCAGAAAAAGATCATAAATCAGAAGAAGGAATGCGAAATTACAGAGGAGTTGATAGAAATGGGAATATCAGATCCTCACAAAATTTACATCGAATTATAATAAATTGCAGAAAAGAAATGCTTATAAAGCCTTTATAAATTTTGATTCCTTTTAGAAACCAAGTAAACAGTGTCTGACTGCTACTGCAGTGACTGTACACCAGGCTCTGTTTAAATTAGAATAGCATAGAGAATATTCGTATTCTAATAGTGATATTACTTTCATACGAGACGACTAGATTTTACTATCACCAATACAACACAATTTGGAATTATTAGTTTAGTTTTCTAAATATTGATTAAATTTACAAATAAATATTGTTAGATTAGTTTAAGTTTAATTAAATGAGACGATAAGTTTTTAATTCATAAGAAAGGATAGTAAAACGTTGAAACTTCGAACTGTCTGGGTTTGACTCGGTTCTGGTTCTTTATTTGTCCTCATTTTCTCACATCAAGCGTGATGTATTTAATCAACAAATTCAATATAAAATATCTTTAGCAGTAGTTTCTTCGAAAGACTGAAGAAACTGCAAAGTATAACAAAATTTACTTCTCAATTGCATTCAAACTGTAAGAAATAAGTATTGAAGAAAACTTGAAAATAATCTTTATTTGCATTTTTCATAATTAAATATCGTAAAAAAGATTTTCTTGTTAATCTATCAATTCTATAGGCAGGAGTTTGTTTAACCTATTTCTGAGGTTTGTTTCCATACCAACAATTTCTGTTCAAAGGATTAAGAAAACTGTCTCAGACGAAAAAAAAATACTGTCTGCTGTTAGATCTGTTATAAGTGTTGCTTATTAACATGAATTATAATTTTTAATTCTTATTTTATCGAGTTTTGTTAGAATGTGCATATCATAAAAACAGTTTTTTTATTGTGACAATACTGCCTAAATCACTTGGGCACTAATAGAATTCCAGTAAATCATCCACTTTTCAAATTTCACAGTTCGAAAAAAGATAACTTAGTCCTTAAGCACAGTTAATCACGTCTTCGATTCGTTATTGTCCTACCTTGTCAGCGACAATTGGCGGGAAAACAAATGAACGACCATTTTGAACGGCAGCTGCGTTCGACACTAGAATTTGGGATATAGGTATGGGCGGATTCATACGGAGCGGCATAAAACTGGTAAGTTCTGAGTTTTACAAACAGTTTAACAAATTGGAATCGGTAGACTAGAACAAAATGGCTAAGGCAAACTCTTCTTATTAGAGAATAAACCTGTCAAAACAACTGGCGGCTTACTATGCCTTTCATCTTCGAATAATTTTTACCAAGTCGATGGGGGATGCATTTCCGGTCGGAAAACTTCCCCCTTTTCCGATAAATAGACCTTCCGAAGCAACTCCAGCTTGAAGTGCCACTTGTTAAATACATGTGCAGTAACGTTGCATGTAATTATTGCTTCCATGGTTGAGACACTGAAGATCTTAGGAATTATTGACTGAATGTAACAGTGGATGTAGCTGGTAAATCGATCATTCACTTGCATATTTCGCTTGTTTCAGAATGCAATAGTGACGTTAACTTGAAAAATTGAATTTAAAAGCACCAGTAAAACGTTACATTCTATTCTATTCCATTATTTACATTCTGTTCTATTTATAAACATAAAAGTTGGGTGCTGAAGTTAACTTAGCCAACTGAAACAGCTAAGAAAATTTTGTTCAACGCAATTTTCAGGGACAAATCCCCAATTCTTAAACTTGAAAAATCTTGAAAAATTTCTAAGTGCAGTTGTGATGAATTTAATGGTTGAAGGGTAATTCTCTTCACATTTGTTTTATACTGATGTTCGTATTGATTGAAGAGTACTTTTCTTTCATATTGTTCATAGTTGATGGTTGTTTTCGGTTCACGTGTGCTATGTTAGTTGTGAAATGTTTGTATTGTGTTCTCGATTTTG
>BGPR01039595.1:0-14250 GCA_013235015.1 Araneus ventricosus
CAGAAAAATGCTGCTGTCTGAAGAGTGAAACGATTAACATTGGTACTCATAAACCTACCACTTCTGGTGAGTGATAAATGTCGAGAGCTGCATAATTGTAAAAGAGAAACATAGGTTTTATAAGTTATTTTTGTTAGGCATTTTAACCTTTTTTAGACTTTCCTTTGGTACGATCATGCATGCATACCATAACAATTTATTTCTTATTTATTTGGATTATATAAATTATTTTGTATACTTCTAATTTCATTCAAATGTATCAAATAGTTCTTAAGAAAAGTGACCAAAAAAGAAAATTAGTAAAATTTTGAATCGCCAGCGTATTTAAATGTTCTTGCTAAAACCAAACAGTTTCTTGAATCTCATTGTTTATTATGTAAAAAAAAATCTTTAAATTATATGCTTTACTTTTTTTGAAATTAACTCATTCATAGGTCGTTTGTCCTTTGATATCGAAATTACCGAAATCAATATATAAAAAAAAACGAACAGTTAAAAGTGCATTCTTTGAAAAAAATTTCCCCAATGAATTTCTTACCTCAAATAATTCTATTTTCTAAAACAAAATGTTAACTAGTTCAAAAAATTAATAACCTAACTGTAGAGGGACGAGATTAATTAAGAAATGGTAATGAAGATTTTGAAGATTAGAATGACCTTATAAAGAAGATAGAGACTGTGATAGAAGATGATTAATTAACACCAGTGATACCGTAAAAAAAAGATAAAAGGGCTTTAAAGATGAAAGATGAAAACTAACATAAATCACAAATCCACTGCATAATCACTTTAAAATGAAAAAAACATTTGAAATGTCTTACATTTTATAAAAAAATATTTATATGTAAAAAAATGATGAATCTTTTTTCCCTTTGAGTTAAAAACCCCATATTGGGAGAGAATAAATTTGTTTCAAAATATTTGAGTGATTTATATATTTAGAAACGTTGCTAAAAGAAAATGTATTTATTTTTCATTTTAAAAAATTCAAATATTTGGTACACAAATATTTCTTTAGTAAATCTTGCGTTCAAAATATCTAAAAAGTAAGATGATTTACATTTTTTAACTGACATTTTTTTCTAGATTTTGTAAATATTTTCTAAAACATTTTGCTTTGAAAGAAAACAAACATGTGTCCTACTAGTCAATGCAAATGTATATTTAAGATTTAAAAATTGATTGTCAGGAAAAAAACATATTTATTTTAAATTGGTTTTCAAATCATTACTTAAGTTTTTAAATATTTTTTCTGCCTATTCATTATGGTTTGCTTTTCCTATATTGCAATTTTCATTGTATTTAGATAACCTTAAACTTTTACCCGCCCCTCTTAATCTGCCCCCTCTTAGTATAGGAATAATACCTATTGTTCTCATGGAAAATCTCTACACAGTTTTCTCCGATTGTGGTCCCAAAAACTCGAAACCACTCTCTCGTTTAGAAGTCTAGAGCAACTAATGGGCTAATGCAGCAATTCATTTGCGTGGAAAATACATTTCTACAGATGGGAAGATAATACAGTGATCTCTCACTTATGCGCGGGCGCAGGGGATAGCGAAAAAAACGCTCATAAGTGAGAGACGCGCATAAGTGAAAAACCACAAAAGGGAGCTTAAAAGTGAAACATCAATATAGTGTACATATATTTGTTAACTAATACTATGTATATACTACCGAAAAATGAAAATAAGACTAGTTTCAAGATGCAAATACGTGTATAACTTCCGTAAATTATTTTTAAGAACACAAAGAAAATGGAAATGCTCCCGATTTTTTAAAATCTCTCTCAATGTCGATTCTGGGACATTAAAATGCTCCGCTAAAGCTTTTTTCGAGGTGCAAGGATTTTCGTCGAATTTTTTTAATAACATCCATTTTAAACGAAAGCGACAATTTCGTTTTTCTGCCATTTTAAAACGTAACCATCTAACCAGAACTCCAAAGGTGGTTCTTTCGTTAGCGATCAATGTCACGTGGTACGTACAGTACTAACCTCTCTAATTGGCTGCTGTATCAATGCGACTTTTACTGACGTCAATCACAAGAACCCCCACGTATACCCCTGTGCATAAGTTAGAGGAATGTGTTCCTGGAATCTGAACAATAGAGGAAGGGCGAGGGAATGCATTCCTAGAAGCAGAGCAAAAAGAGTTTTTGTTCTGCTGGAAAAAAAAAATTTTGAACTAAGAAAATTTTTGCGACGCGCAAAAGTGAGAGGTGATTTTTTTAGTGCGGCGCATAAATGAATAAGAGTTATCATTGTTTTCCTATATCCCTGGCCGTGACCTCGAAAAACACGCGCATAAGTGAAAAACGCGCATAAAAGCGAGCGCGTAGAAGTGAGAGGTACATAAAGAACTAGTTCATCCCGCGCAGAGCATCCGCGCTCGGTTATACGCATACCATGATTTTCCTGATGCTTCTAGAGCCAAATTGGCAATTCAGCGCTCCAGGAAAATTTTCCAAGCCAAAAAAAGGCGCCAAGTGGTGTGAGCATAACAGAAAAATGGCTAATGTACAATGTTCACAATAGTAAGTTCCATGATGTTCACCTCAATTTGTGAATTTTCACGATTTTATCTTCGCTGACTTACACTATTTTGACGTTGATCTAAACGTTCTCTGGCTCACCTAAGCCCGTCTGTTTCATTTCTAACTGATCTGTTTTGAATAATTTCATCCAAAGTTTCAATATATTGCAAGAAAAAAATATTGTGAATTCTTCATCTTAAACTCTTTTTTTCTCGAGAAAAGGTTATTTTACATCAGAACGAATATAGTAACAGACTATGACTGTGAAGTTATACCTATCATGGCAGAGACTACCGTTTTTGCGTTGTAAACAAACGGATCATTGCCATCGGCAAAAGATAAATTAACCTCTTTCCTGTGCCACGTACATTAGCGTTTCATATATATGCAGGGTTTCCACTTATATCTGTTACACTCCCTTAACTTCTAAACGGTGACAGCTTAGGCCATAAAGTTGGTGTCTAGGTATAGTAAAAAGGCTATGCGCTACTCGATGAGACAACTTACAACGCCATCTATCGGCAAATTTTGGAATTAGCGATTCGTAAACGGTTATTAGCTATTCGTAAATTAGCTATCTCGTAAACGGTGAAAGATACGAGAAAAACGTCAATTAGAAAGTTGTAGAGCACTCTCGATTTAGTACGAAAAGATACCTTGCGTACATTAATACTCAAAACAAAATGCAAAAAATTAACATTTATTCGGTCACGATTTCGAAAATTGTCATGTCATAAAATTGGAAGAAAGAAACTGAGACAAGTCCCTGTCTTCTGGATCATTTATTTATATTGCTCAAAATGCTCTCCGTTAACTACTATACACATTTGCACTCTGGACTGTATTTCTCGCTTCGTTCGCGTTTCACGACGCCATAGTGTTGAAAATCACAATCAAACAAATGTTCTTTTTTGCATTATGTTTTGAGTATTAATGTGCACAAGGTATCTTTTCGTACTAAATAGAGAGTGCTCTACAACTTTCTGATTGACTTTTGTCTCGTATGTTTCACCGTTTACGAGATAGGACCATTAATTCCAAAATTTTCCGATAGATGGCGTATTAAGTTGCCTCATCGAGTAGCGCATAGCCTTTTTACTATACCTAGACACCAACTTTATGGCCTAAGATGTCACCGTTTAGAAGTTAGGGGAATGTAACGGATATAAGTGGGAACCCTGTATATAGACGGATGAACAAAGAAATTGAAACAATTTCAAAACTTCATCGACGGGGAAAATACGAATTGAATCCCCAAAAAATGGTGTTTTCTGTTCCAGTCTTAGACATTAGCTAATGGTTCTCCAGTCGTAAATAGTTTCATCGGTAAGTTGTACTAAATAATAACACTCTCATGATAAGAATAATTACTTTCAACCCTTCATTTTGATTAAAATTGTCATAACACTTCTTATATTCATAAATAAAGAGAATCATCGACTGCTTAAAATTTATGAAATAATGTAAATACAAAGTACTTCTTAATAAATTATCCTGGTTAGGATTTACTTTGTCACTAAATGCACATTTTTGCCTTTTGGAGCATTTTTAAGAGAAGTTAGAATTATCTGAATCGCAAGATAGTTTTCCTTGAGAATCACTGTTCAAAAGCATATATTTTCTTCTACATCAATAACTAAATTATTTGCTAAACTATCTGAAATAAAGAATGTCGTGAGAATGTTGTACTAAAAAAAATAATATACACTACTCTAAATCTGATCATTGAAACCAAAAATTTACTGAGTATTCAAATTTTTCTCTAAAGATTGATATAGTAATAGCCAGCCAGAAATGGATGCCGCAGTAGTGTGCGAAACAATAAAATTCATTTTCAAATTGATCAGTTCGTATCTTACAAAATTGAGAAATTAGAACTTTAATTTCATCAAATATTCCTTCAAAAATTGACTTTTAAGTACTCTTGACTTTTCATTTATATGCATATTTTCCTCCTCTTGCACGCGTCACAAAGATCTGATACAAAAGATAGGCACTGGAAATGTTGTTAAAAATACACACCCAACCTTTCGTAAGGCAAATAACCTAATATTTGTATAACCAGCTCCTTCAATGTGTTTCAAAGCGCGGACTATGTAAACACACGTTGCCACCATCGGCGGAAAAATTTTGCTCATTAATCAATTTATTTACCCAATAAATGAATTTGCTTCATACTAGCAACTTCACGGAGAGAATGATTCGCTGCATAACCTGCCCTGCCTACCAAGCCATTAAAAGTGACGCAAGCATATCGACTCGGTGTAGTTCCGTGAATTACAATCTTCCCATTATTGGCAAACCATTTGTGGTTATTACAGTGTGTCATGATGATACTCATGTCCAACACGAATACTGCGTTGACTTGGCAGATGACCAACTACAGTATTTCAGCTCAAAAATATGTGTATTATTATTATTTTCTTAAGTATGTACTATTCTTTAAAACGCAAAAAATATTAATTCTTATATTGAGCTTGAATATAATCTTTTATATACAAAAATATTCATTTATCAATAAATAATTCTTTAAACTTAAGATTAAAGTTAAAGAAAT
The DNA here is from genome assembly GCA_013235015.1 of Araneus ventricosus. Taxonomy (NCBI): domain Eukaryota; kingdom Metazoa; phylum Arthropoda; class Arachnida; order Araneae; family Araneidae; genus Araneus; species Araneus ventricosus. The sequence continues at coordinate 5,093 of BGPR01039595.1, forward strand.
CAAAAATAACCGCTTTTATGGGGTTTGTTTGGTTCCATTTTGAAGCAACATTAGGGCTATTTTAAGACGGACCTCGAAATTTTGAGCCGCGGTCAGATGACGAGGTCGACACCTGAGCTGTCAACCCCCTTTCGAAGCTTCCGCACCACACCAGCGCGAGCAGTAAATCAAGCTATTCTCTCCCCACCATGGTGGGTCGAACCATGTTTAAACTCCCAGCTCTCTTGTATTTAAAAGTACTGCCCCTGTTCGGGCAATGCCTGTATCATTTTTTTTATTGTACCCAATAAATCCCGTCCTCCACATGCTGGTGGAGGTCTCCCCACTGGTCCTCTACCGGCCTTACACCCTTTTTAGGTAGGCCGGGTCAGTGTGGGTATTTTTGTACCACACCAGCGCGAGCAGAAAAACAAGCTATTCTCTCCCCACCGTGGTGGGTCGAACCATGTTTATACTCCCAGCTTTCTTGTATTTAAAAGTACTGCCCCTGTTCGGCAATGCCTGCATCATCTTATTGTACCCAATAAATCCCGTCCTTCACATGCTGGTGGGGCAGCTCTCTCCCTCTACCGGCCTTGCACCCTTCTTGGGTAGGCCGGGCCAGTGTGGGTATTTTGGCACCACACCAGCGGGAGAGTGTGTGTCCACTACGTATGATTACGTATGTACACTACGCACAACAGGCCCCATACACAGCGAATCTTCAGGGGAAGCGGGTTTTGTATCTGGAACCTTCCGACTCCGTAGCCGAGACCTTACCGCTAGATCACCTCTTTCATCGAGATTCTGCGGAAGGAACAGGAAAGCGCTCCCGCCTCTCTTCGAGACTATTTATCATGCGTGTAGTGACAGAATACAACAGAAGGGCAAAACTCTCAACAGGATGATTAGAATCCACAAATTAGCTAATCAAGGAGAGTAGCTGAAGATTTTTATTTCTGTTCTTAACTTTTCCCTATACAGTTAAGCAGTATTGTTGCATATGAAATTTATCTTTATATAAAAGTTACTACAAATTCTCTGAATGATGATAAGTAGCAATTTTGATAGAAGGAATTTGAGCAATGCTCAAAATATGAGAGTTGCCTAACTAAACTTTCAAGCTATAGCTGAAAGTTAATCAGGCTTTACCAACACACTGAAATAATTATTTCAATGTCTTGATAACATACGATTTCTAAATTTCTGAAAAATAGAAAACATGAATAAAGAACGCAATCATAGTAAAATTGTCAGTATTTTATCAAAGCTCCTGTATTAAAATATAATATTTTTGTGTCATCTTTCAATAAAAGCGCAGAATATTAAATCTGATCAATCAACATTAAAGAATGTATCTATGAGGTTTTTTATTGTTTTCCTAATATCGGGCTTATTTGAATACTGCCATTATTTGGATACAGCTAAAACTTCTGCCAGATTTTTTAATTATTAAAAATTTAAAAAATTGTTCAAAAAATAACTTAATTCAGTCAGTCTTCCGATCTGATAAAATCACGACGGTCAGTTCACTTTTGCTATTATATTTTTATCGCCTTAAATTTTCTGTAAACTTATATTACTTTTTTATAAATCGTGCTTGTATGATTCTTTGATTTTTCTCTCTCTTCAGAAAGCTTCAAATTTTCTCGGCGACGTGTTTCAAGTTCAAGTGTGTAAATTCCATGCTTGCAATATATATGAATTGTTCTGATTCATTTTTGGTGTTGTGTATAAAGTGGATAATTTTGAAACGAAAGGGAGAAAAAGAGAAATAGAAAAAATTCAGACATAATAGGGATTTTATTAATTTCTTCTTGACTAGATATTCACAGACCACATCTCGATAATGTAATAAATAATTAATATGAATCGCCCACATGAATTTAAAAAACGCGACACCGAGAAAAACTAAACATTTCAGCAGAGGAAGAAAAAAAATCCGAATATTTCGAAGAAACGATCTCGAAATAATAGTGTAAAGCTGCTGAAAAGGGTAAAATAATGAAATAACTACAGAAGTGCATTGTTCGCCATGATCTTATCAGATCGGAAGATTTTTGCTTTTACCTCCAAAGCTGATTAGTCCACTTAAATAATTATTTTATAGCTGTATCTGTCTTCTGCCATTAATATAACTATAATTGTTTCATGAAACTAGAATTGTGTAGTTTCTTTCTGAAACAGATTCTTAGAAATTCATTATATGATATCAGCTGTATACAAGTGCCGAGTTTTACGAGGTCTGCTTTTATATAAATTAGTAATATAAGTAAGAAACAGTTACGCACAGCAATTATAAGATTATATACTATAGAATAATACCTAAAAACCGTACAAATCTAGGCAAAACACGCAAATATATGTGATAGTAATAATAGTTAATAACACAAATCAAAAAATACTCTGAATAGTATTGGAAATTCAAATAAAACTAGTTAACAATTCTAATATTATCAACGCTCTCCATTAAAAATAAAGCTAAAGCATCAATATCAGTTCAGTCTTAGATAACGTTTCACTGCTTTAATAATATAGAATCAATAAGTATAAATCGTTCGTTTCTAAACATCTAAAACTCTCACAGAGTGGAGTTAATTTGCTTCTTTCGGTCATTAAATAATAGCTTTATGATAAAAAGCATTCTGAAAAATTTTTAATTTCACCAATTACATTGATTTACAAAACATTCATGTGTGTCTGGCGCCTAAAGCATCATTTTCAAAAAAACAAAATGACTCTGAAACCATTTTGCTTTACCCGCGGCCAAGCAATTCCTGTTTTAGACATACAAACTTCACTGTGCTTTCAGAATGACAAATACCAACCAATTGATCCTGAAAGGTTTCTTTCGTTCTTGCCAGTGCAGTCAGAAGTCAGTTAACGCCCCAATGATAAATTGCAGTCAGGCGGAATAGTGTCACCACACTGCCTGGTACACAGGATCAACAGCCTGGCAAGACCGCTCACGTCTACAACTTGGGAAGTCGTGTCACGCGATGCGATTATGCTCGCTGAGAAATGGTGAGCGAATCATTAAGTTGCGTTACTTCAAATCATTTAGTTTTTTGGTGATAGTTGAGAGTTGTTTCATAATTATCGAAACAACACCGGTGCCATTATATCCCCAAGGACATTTTAAAGATATCGATAGGTTTCGATTGTCGGGTGCTGAAATTCGATGCGTCTCGAATTTCGAAGTTTGGACAACGTTCTAAATGGTATAATTGACAGGAAACCGAACTATGTTTTTGTTTATTTACTTTTGCGATTTGGCAAATAAAAATTATACCGATGAAGAATGTTTTCTGTAGCTAAAAAGAGAAAAAGTGACTTGGTAGCAATGCCTTCAAATGGCAACATCCGCCTTCGTTGAAGTTCCTTTATGGCGTACTTGATTTACACATGGCGTACATGATTATTCAGAGGTCCAGAACACTTTAATAATTAGTATAAGGAATGAAGATAGAATGAAGCCGTCTTCCCACAAAAGATGGAAGTGAAGCCAGATGTTATTTTTGTTATACGAAACATGCAACACCAATCAGAATTAATTGGTAGCAGCGTTTGTATTCTAAACCTCCAAATACTTCTGCAATTGACGCAGTTATGCGTTGCACAGATGCGCAACAATAATCAATCAGTATTTTTCATATTATAATAAAACATGAGCAAAATAAATGCTGTTAAAAATGTAATTTCTCGTCCGACTATTCAGTTTCTGAATGGAGAGAGACACATTTAACACTTGTTAGTCATCATACCAATCAATGTCTTACCCTATGAAATGCATCGCTCCACCAACTGCAGAATAATCCAGTGGTTTAAACTGTGAACTTTGCTATCAATAAATTTTGGTATCGTGACAAAAAAATCCGGTCTCATTTCAATCCTTTCGGTACGAGCGGCAGCCTACTTTCATTGGCTTGCAAATTATTGATTAGCTAGGATTTCATCAAATATGCCCTCGATTTTTAGTTAAAATACACGCAGGAACTTTCTTTTAACTAAAGATATCATCATATATGCGAGACTATCAAACGTATAAAACAAATAGATCAAATGATTCTTGGATCAGTAAAATGAAAAATAATTAAGATTAGGTGGCGCAATAAAATGATCGGTAATATGACGTGACTGTCGCTTGATACCACCAGCCAATCGCATACTTGAAATGCATTCTGGGAACATGGAGTAACCTTGGGTCGGACGAAAGCTTCTTCGATTCGTATATGCAAGAGAAAATGTTTTGAACTGATAAATAAAAAAATTCATAGAACATCGGAGGAAAAAGATATTTTAACCATTCTTGTTTTAAAACAGGGATAAATATTCCGGTTTATACATAAAAAAAAATTGAAAATGATAGCGTTATTAGAAATTCGGATGCAAAAAAATAAGATTTTAAAGTTCAAAATATAAATGAAAAGTAACTATTATTTAAAAATTTCTCAAAATTCAGTAAATTATGTTAAAAATTCAAAACAAACTTTATTAGAACAAAAATTGTTTGTTCTATCAAATGGCGCATTGATTGTTTTTCAGCGTTCATTAGAAAAGATTCTACAGCCGTAAACGTGCCAAAAATAACCCAAAACCACACAAAACATTAAATAAAAAATTCCTAGATTAAATTTTAAAATTCTGGCTTCGAGGTGCATGGAGTCACCATTACGACTACCTCTGTGCCAAATTTCATGGCTGCAAGTGTTATAGATTCGTCTGGACATCACACACACGCAAACATTGACTTTTATAAGTATAGATTATTATAAATATTATGGAATTTGGGAATCATTTTTTTTTCAAAAATTCCCTACCATGTGGCGCCAATTGTAAGAAATCCAAATTTAATTCAATCATTCGAGTAACTGATAATTAAGTCCAGGAAATATCGAAATAGTGTATTGTCATCGAGAATACGTAAGTGTACTAAATTTAATACTCTAATTCATCAGAAAGGTATTGGAAATTCGATTAAAATTCAGAAAGGATTAAAATTCTATCATTACTAACATGAAGAGTCAAGTTAAAAAGAAATGTGTATAAAATCTGACCTGAAATTTGGTGACATCGGATACTTCCAATCAGTCTAGTGCAGTGTTTTATTTACTGTAGGTTACGATATCAACCAAGGTTGCGCAAGACAAATTATGGAAGAAAAATTATAGTCTCAAAATTCCTCACGGGGCATTTGTAAGCAAAAGTAGTAAATAAAAGAATATTCACAAAAAAGAAATTATCAAAAGTTTCAGACATATATTTTTATTTGAATTTCTTTTTAATTACCGTCAGTTAAGTTTCATTCCTATTTATTTTCCAATTTTGAGGTCGCGGCGAAGGTTTTGACAAAAATGATATTGCAAAATATTTTTTCATCCGAAAAATGATCGGTAGTGGGAATCAGTGGCGGCGATTGGGGGGGGAGTTTGGGGGCAAAAAAAATTATAGACATCTGAAAAACCCAGGAGTAAAGGAATAGACAATAAAATTTAAAAATTTAGTTAAAAAATTAGCAATTTTTTCAGAACACTTTTGCTTTTTCATAATTCCTAGTTTTAGGCAGCTAAAATAAAAATAAAATTTAATTTTCTCGAAAAAAGTGGGGGGCGACTGCCCCCTCTCCCCCCTCCAACTCTCCGCCACTGGTGGAAAAAGTTTAAGAAGTCCCGATTTACTTCAATTGATAAAGGTATCTGTTGAAGAAGTAGGCAGACTGACGGCCTTATTCACCATCGATGGTTAAACCATGATCAGCGGTTAAAAGTGAATTTACACAAACAAGCGAATGCTGACCGAAATGATCGACTGGATGTATAACCTAACTGGCGAGTTGGCGAGAACTCGTTTGGCTCGAAGGCTGAGGATAATTTTAAAAATCTCCAACAACCGAGAATTTGAGATACCATGCCAAAATAGCAACCCGCTAGGGTATACATTTGGCGACGCACTTCGGTCAGCTTTCGCATCATCATGGCAGAACCATCATTTAACCGCTGATCATGGTTTAACAATGGATGGTGAATAAGGTCGTGAGTCTGCTTGAAAAGGTAGAAATACCATCATTTTCAATAAGAAAATAATTACCTCCCTAAAATGCAGCATTTTTCAATAAGAAATCTTTGTATTAGCAATTTTTTAAATTTCATTGCTCACTCTTTTATGCCACATTTTTTCTATGATCTGTTTTCTAATTCCATCTGAATGAGAAATCTGACTGATGGACACAAAATTGATTTCGATTCAAAATACTATCAGTCTACTGTATTGATGAAATTTCAATGAAATAAATCAAGCAGACTTTTAAATGATTTAAAATGGAAAGAAAATTGCCCTCCATTAATTTTCTTTTCGCTTCATACATATAAGTATGTGATCCTTTTAACCGTATATGAATAATAACCGGAAATATCTTGTGATCTCGTAAGTAATTATATTTATATGTTTATTTGAAAAATTATAAAGTTCACGAAATCAAGCTAACGTCATCCAAGTTTTATATTAATTATAAATTAATGTAATTGAATCGTTTATTTTAGAAACCCATCAACAGACATTTTTTTGGAATTCTAAATTATGACGGAATCAGAATCTCATATTCTAAACACATATTTTTGCGCAGGATCAGTCATTTGCCATTGCGTTTTATGGGTTATAATTTACAAAGAATATTGCGTTTAGTGTAAAAACTCCTCAAGCGACGTTACATAGAGTATTTCTGCAGTAAACCACTTTTCAGTTGTTTATATTATAAATCAGTGAGTTGTCGTGTGGTGCTTAAAGAGTGTTATGGTTATAATAATTGTACGATTTTGTGTGATACTTTATGACAGCTAATAGAGCAGAAATTATTACAGAATTACAACAGAAATAGCTAATAGTAGTTCGTAAATGAATCTCTAGCAAAAAGGAATTACCAATGAAGAGAAATATACTCGTCGTACAGAAAACAAGAGGAAAAGGTGACATTACAAAAACTATAAAGGTAGAATGGTTCCATCGAAATCTGTTCCAGATGAGATCATATCACAGTATTGTTCGATATTTTACAATATTATATGATATTGAACAATATTGTACAATATTGCAAATATTGGTCAATATTGTGCATTATTGCGAATATTGGTCAATATTGTTCCATATATTTGTGCTACTGGGGAATATATCTATTGGTAATGAACCAAAAAATCAAAAAAAACCTATCCAAGCAAAAGTTGCCAAGCGCTTTATTGACAGTTTTTCGTCCTCCACGTTTACTCTAAAAAAGTGCAAGGACGTTCCTGAATTCCTAACAGCGAAAGCATACCCTTATCGGAAAATATCCATCAATAGTTAAAAAGATTAATTACTTGAAAAAGCTAAGTAAATACACTATAGGGTATGACAGTTTTTACATTAACATCTTCCAATGGCCTACTGCAAAAGCGAAGATCACTGTAGATGAGTAGGTCCAGGGAATAGGAAGATGAGTAGGTCCATAGACAAAGCAAATGCGAGTCAAGTTTTTTTTCACTATAGTATTAATTTTTCGCTTTTCATCTTAGCTTCAATTAATCAAAGCAATTTTCGAATCAGAAAATTATTAGTTAACATTTTTTGTTGTTATTTTAATGAAAAATAGGGAAAATTTATAGTTTAGCGTTTGATTATGTGTTCAAATAAAAAATGTATAAATTATAATACTGTATTTTTTTATTCAAAATCCTACTACCACAACGAAATTAGAAATTAATTTTGAAAATGTACATTTTTACAACAAAAACATATTTCATTGCAGAAATCCGTTAACTACAAAATGTTTAAATTTTTTTAGAAAGTGAGGAATGAATATTATAATTAAATTACAAGTAGCATCCACTTCGGGAAGATGTTAAATAAAGCTCCAATTTTTTAAAGCCTAAATATGTATTAACTGTATTATAATATCAGATATATGTTTACATTCTATCTATGTATATAGATAGAATGTTTTTCTTTGTTTTCCGAAAATTTGAAAAAATGCACTTAACGGGCTTCTGAAATATACGATTCAAGTGCTTTTATTCGCATTCTAATTATTTCAGAAGCGAATAGGTTTTGTTCTTAAAAACAATGAAGTTTTGCCTTTTATATTTGCCGTTTTTACTTAAGTGACGTAAAACTCGATAGAGATAGAGGTATTCAGAAAAGTAGAAAAGTGGTCGAATTGCCTTCACTGGCAATATTACCTTCGGGAAATAGTATTTTGAAAAATTTTTAACTCGAAATTGTGAATAAGGAAAGCCAAATTAAAAATTCTTTCAAAAACTTAAAGAGAATAAATGGCACTAATGACCACTTGCTTTTCATTTTACCAAAATCATTACAATTTTAATTTAGTTCCATTTTGAAACAACACGAGGGTTATTTTGGGACATACCTCGCAAATTTGAATCTCTTTCAGATGACGAGGACGACACCTGAGCTGGTACCCCTCTCCAAACTTCCAAGCCACACCGGGAAGACATTTGACCCTTGCGTAAGATTTCACGTGCAACAGACACAATACACGACGGAACTTCAGTGGAATCGGGTATCGAGCCTGGAAACCCTCCGGCCCCAAAGCCGCCACTTTACCACTAGGCCATTGCGGCCTTAGTGTGAAATAAGAGTGGCTATATTTTCCTCAGGTACCGTATAATTTGGGAGGTATAGAATCACTCTGATGTGCAAATAAAAACTGCCCCAGAAAATTTGATTGTGCAATTCAAGTCACAAATAAATAAATGTCATTACATAAAAAAATATATTTCATTATCAATTTATAACATATTTAATTATCTTTCTCTCGAGAATAGTTTAAATGAAGTTGTTAATTAATTTATAATATGCTTACCAGTTGTTTTAGTTTTTTTCCATAAAAATAATTAGCTTTTATCTACTTCTTTAAAAGAAAAAATTATCTTAATTGAAACATCAAAAAAAATCACCAAGTTAAAAAATTGTATACGTTATTGTACATTTAAAAAACTTTTAAATTAAGGATTAAAAATGTTTTTTACTTTTATTTTGCCTTAAGTTACAGCTGAACATATAGATTTTCTCTGTATTAGTACATCATCACGTGCATCCTAATGCTGTATTAATAAAACTTTCCATACATAAAAACTAATAGGATTACCTTCAAGGAATCAACCGTAGAATCTCTAACGAAAAGTTTC
>BGPR01039596.1:0-14250 GCA_013235015.1 Araneus ventricosus
ATTATTTTTGTAGAATTTTCAGTAATAATATCCTTAGTTTTATACCTGCAGATCTATCATATCTATAGGTAATGGGATAAACGCTAAGCCAATATGACTAATGTCAAAGGTATGATTTTATGACGTTTGGTTATTTTAAGTGCTCTAGAGAATTGATTGTTATAATACTTCTGTATAAATTTCGATAATCATGACTTAAGCTTTATCTTTTTATTCATCTAATTTTATTTCTGATAATTAGCAATGAAATGAAAGTGGAATGTAGTTATAAAATTAGTGGGATGTAGTTAGAAAAAGAGTATGCCAATATGACATTTATATATTTTATAAAAAGATGCCAATAATTTTTAACATTATGCCATATATTAGTTGAATGAAAAAAGCATATAATGTTTTGAGGGTAATTTCAATTTTAAGACTTCATAATATATTTATTTTTTACATTAAAATCAAAACATTCAGCTGAGAAAAATTGTGAAACAATACACAATATTATTATAATCTTAAAAATCTACCCATCTGTGAAAATTTGCTATATTACAGGAAAAAAACAGATTGTCAGAATTTGATTTTTATTTATTATTTTAAAATATTACAGTACTGAAGAATAATGTTGCATGGAAAAAGGCAAGAAAATCTCTAAAACTTATCTTCTGACAATTATTAAATGACTTCCGTCTGATATAGTTCATAAATTGGTAATTTTTAGACTTGTTGGAATCATCATATGATTTGCCATAAAATTTTTTTTACATCCACCATTTTAGTGCTCATCAATAATTTAGACAGATGTGTTATAAAAATCGAAAATAAACAAATAAATAAATTTAAAAAAGACACAAAATATATAATTTCTTTGAGTATAAAATAAGAATTTATTTAGCTTGCCATGATTTCCTTAAGACATAATATTGATAGTATGGATTTATACAATTTCATAATATTGATTTTTACGACACAGTATAATATTCTATAATTACAGATTTATCAGCACTTTTATTTAATAAATGATATAAAAGCATAAATGAAACTGAAACTTTGAGAGAGCAATTCTTTAAAAGCTCTAAAAATTTCTTATCGATTGACGTCAGTCTTATATCTAGAAGTGAAGCGGAGCCGAAACGCCGTTCCGGCACTGCTTGCTTACCTTTCACGAGAAATAAACAAGAAGAAATTGTAAAATATATCCTTTCTTAAAACTGCGTGATCTTCGGCTCATCCTTACCTTCGAAACTATGATTCGTATTTTCAATTAATAAAAGCACTGATAAACCAACGTTGAGTCCTATGATATTTTCTATATTACTTTTCCATGTCACGATTTTACGTTGAAGTTATATAATTTCTGTATGACTTGAAATTAACCTTAATTTTAAAATATCCTTTAAAATATTCATTATATTTATGTTTTGAGATACAGTGCGCATTACGTTAATGTTAAATCAAAAATAAAATATAAAATAATAATTGCAAACTACATAATGTGTTTTTTGTTAAAATTTTATTATTTCACATACTATTTATATTTATTTGATAAAGTAATTATTCATTTTAAATGTAAAAAAATTAATGATAATCTCGAAGTAATTCCCTGCTTACCCTCCCTATCTCCCACCCACCCGGAATCGTACTGCCAATCCCTACGGGCCTTTAGGAAATTTTAGTTTCTGGGGGCCCCTTTCCTCCTCTCAATTTCCAAAACAAGATATTTTTTATTGATTTTAATTAATCTCTATACATGCAAGTTTTTAAGTAATACATGTAATGACAAACTGAAATAACAAAACATTTAAATTGTAGATCATCATCAAATGAGATGGTATCATTATAAAAAAATTAAAAAATTTAAATAGAGTATAGAAAATTTAAATTTTAAACTAATGTGAAACCTAAATTTAACATTTAAAAATTTACAAAACATTTTTGACAGAATCTTAATATTCTATTACAAAGATTTCCAGAGCTGTTGACTTGTGAATTAGTCAGCCACCTGCGAAAAAAATCTGACCACATTGATCTGCAAACAAATTTTAAAACATAGAAAAAAATTCTAAGAATAATGTTCTGAAATTTAAGCAATACTTAATTTTAATTTGAATATGTTTGAGTACATGGACATCGTAAATCAAATGTAGGCACAAAATGAAATTATCCTGAAAATACCACCTGGGAGTCCCCAAAAGTCATGGGTCCAAGGGCACTTGCAGCGCCTCCTAGAGAGAGCAATAAAAACCAGTTTTATGGGCTTGGAACAATCACCTTTTCCGCCATTACATCCCTTCACTAAGCGATGGTCCCCTTTCTGCTTTGGCCAATTGTTTACCATAGCGCACCATAGTGACTACTCGCATGTTTGGACTCGCGAGCTCTTTTTGAGATTAAATACTGTGAAAATATTCTTATTTTACAAATGGATTACCCAAAACAAAGTGCAGTATCATCCCAGACATTCAAGTGAGTATTTATTTCTCTTTATTAAGCAGTATTTTCCCGAGTTATACTTGTTTGGTTTCAAATACATACTAAGCCTAAGCTTTAGATTGTCTTGACTCATTTGTAGGGTGCATCTTGACAGTTCAAATAATTCGGGTTTTTTATTATTGATATATGAATAACTTGTTTACCGTATTTTTCTTTGCATGTTTTTTGTGTGTGTTAAAAGATTTTGTCGAATGTCCGCAGTGTTTGACTTTTTGTAATAATTTTATTGAAAATATTGCTAATAAAGAGAATTGCTAATAATGAACTCGGAAAATATTGCTAATAAAGAGAAATAAAATCTCTTAAGTTCTCATATGAAAGTCAGGGATGTTAATGTATTCTGGGTTTTTTTTGTTTGATTTTTGCTATTTATTTTTAAAATAAATGTATAAAAAGCTTTAAGTGGCCTAGAAAAAATAATTGCTAATAAGAACTGTAATTGCTACTTAATATAAGTAGGAATTATTGCAAAATTTCTTAAAATTATCGTGTATGTTTTTATACTAGTATATGTTTCTTTAAAATTCTTTTTTATAATTTACAGAGAATTATAACTTAGTATTTATGAAATTCGAATTCTTAAATATAAGAGCAATTATTGATTAATTGTTAATTGATTAATTGTGTGAAAGAATTTTATGATGTCATTTTAGCCCAATGTTAATAAATGGCTTGAAGTTCGAGTGCGATCAGTTAAATCGTTTTTTTTTCTAAAAGTGCATTGAATGGATAAATTTATCGAAAACAATTTTTCTATTTCAGGCCAAAATAAGTAAATAAAGTGGGAAAACCGACATCAGAAACACTTTGTTCATTTCAAGATATATTTAAGCAATTATTGCAAACTAAAAAAACAGGAATTCTAAGATAAGTAAAGGCTATAATAATAATAAATATCATTAGGTCATCTTAATTGTACTCATGAAAACAAATTATTAATATATTGATTGAAATATTTAAATTTAAAAAGACATGAAGAAAAGAAAGAAACAAAGGGGGAAAAAAGAGAAGCAAAGTCTAACCACACCTCCTCTGGTACTTTTTGGTTAACTGATTTTTATTTCTTTATTTATTTTTAATCACCTGATACGCGGCTCGAGCAATTTCACATTTAAGTAATGATACTTCCAAATTTTTGACTTTGCTATGGAAATGTGGTTGTTATGCGATAGCTTAGAAAACGGTTTAAAAATATTTTTGCCAAAAGACTTATTATTTCTTAAATTGTTTTAAAATTATTCTCTATAATGAATTTTCCATGTTAAATGTAAACATTTCAAACTGAGTTTTTGTGTTTGTATTATTTTGAAATATCTTTAAAACGATTAAATCAATATCATCAATACATATGTATACCAGCATCATTAATTTGTCAAAAATTGAGAATTATATTAAATAATTTAGGAAGAAAAACAACTGAAGACTTTCTTTGTCCAGACTGAATAATTACAAACACATGTACTGACACCTAATTCTTCTTGCTCCCCCAATAGTAAACTAAGAGGATGATAGGATTTCAATGATAGAGGGAAATCCAAGTGTGGAACTTTCTGTGAGTAGTCTCCTTTGTTACGAAGCTTTCAAAGAGATTCTTCAAAATACTTTGAAAGAGCTTGTCACATTTGAGTGCTGATACGGTGAAAACGACAATGCAATTTGCGGAAGTTTCGCGAGGAATACTGAAGACCGTTGGAGACGGTGAGACATATTCCGTGAAACTCTCTTGAAAAAAAGCTAAAAGCAGAAAAAATTGTTTATATGTAAAATATTTCATTTTTAGGTGATAGGAAATGTGTGTGAACCATGTATTTTTAAAGTTAATTTTTTTTCTTAATATAGTACCCATTTCAAGTCTTAAGGCAGTTACTTAGTGATACAGTCGAAAGAAAACACCAATGTGTGCATAGGATCACGCGAGAAGACACTACAGAAAGGAAGTCGATTTTTGGGCAGTGAGTTCAAATAAAGCCGAACCCGCACGATCGTGCGGGTAAAGAAATATTACGCCTAAAGAATAATTATATTAACTCTTAAATAACATATTTTCCTATTTTTCATTTATTTCAACATTAAATGGCGGAAAAGGTGATTGTTCCAGGCCCATAAAACTGGGTTTTATTGCTCTCTCTAGGAGGCGCTGCAAGTGCCCTTGGACCCACGAGTTTTGGGGGCTTCGAGGTTGTATTTTCAGGGTAATCTGATTTTGTGCCTACATTTGATTTAGAATGTCCATGTACTCAAACATATTCAAATTAAAATTAAGTATTGCTTAAATTTCAGAACATTATTCTTAGAATTTTTTTCTATGTTTTAAAATTTGTTTGCAGATCAATGTGGTCCGATTTTTTTCGCAGGTGGCTGATTAATTCAAAAGCCAACAGCTCTGGAAATCTTTGTAATAGAATATTAAGATTCTGTCAAAAATGTTTTGTAAATTTTTAAATGTTAAATTTAGATTTCACATTAGTTTAAAATTTAAATTGTGTATACTCTATTTAAATTTTTAAATTTTTTTATAATAATACCATCTCATTTGATGATGATCTACAATTTAAGTGTAGCAAAAAACTAATGTCTAACCCGCACGATCGTGCTGGTTCGGTCTTAAAGGGCTATACTTTTATGCCTTCCTTCGGGATTTTGATGACTATATGAAAATACAATCTAGCTGGAAAACGTTTCGGTACGATTTTTTATTAAATAATTAGAAAATAAAATAAGATTTAGTTTAAAAATAGAAGATTGTTTCAATTATTTGAAAGTTCTGCTGTATGCTATTCAATTGAAGTAAAATCTTAATTTTTTTAATGTCAAGAAATTCAACATTAAATGAAAATATTTCAATATATAATATCTAACTTTCAATTCTAATCAATATTAAAAAAATCAAGGAAAAAACTTTTCAAGTTTTTTATTGCGCATAATAAAAGTCTTTAAGTGTGCAATTGTGAAATATTTTTTTGTATTACTCTAAAAAATATTTAGAGAAATTTTATTTGCGTAATGTCGCATCTAAAGAATCATTGCAATATAAGAATGAATGTTGCATGTAAAAATACGAAAAAAAAAGCGTTGGAAAATATCTGGTTGTAAATAGTTAAATAGTTTCATATTACACTATCACTAATTCTGTAAACTGAAAACGACATGAAATTATAAATCCATCATAAAATCTTGCGCTAAATCTATCGAATATATTTCCACCTTCAATAACTGAGACATTTTTCGAATATTTGTTTCTTAAAATTTAAAAATTCCACAGTTTTCATGCAAAAATCACGGTTCATGAATTTGATTGCATCATTAATCACAATTTTTTTATAGAAATTTTCACATTTCTTTGTTTAACAACTTAATTTTACACTTTTTATACACTCTTATTTCACTTGACTTGTTTCATGCTCATAAAGATGGAATTTTATAATCAATTTTTCACTCATTTCATGATATGCTACAGTTTTGAAATTTTTTACGCTTGTATGTTCTCAATGAAATACACTATTTAAATATTTTCAGAACTTAATAATCAGTTAATATTTTTTAAAAAAAATTCTGCTATTTAGTACGCAGATAAAATTAAAAAACTGTTTTTGATTAATTTTTTTACTAGATTTGTTTTACCGTAATGAAAACTGTTTGTTTAACATGCGGTGGAGGGGGATTGAGGCCTCCGCCTCCTAGCATATTAGCCCTATCCGTCCCGTAAACAGCTATACAAACAAACAAGCAACAAAAAACTCTATGAACAATAAAACAGAAATAAAATTAAAAATTATGATCTCGGTGATATTTTTAATTTATAATTTTGCTACACAAAATTTTTTTCAAAGGTATTGTATTAAAATTTAAGGATTATACGGATTTGCATCCATAATTTTTCATCCTGCAATTTTGATTTTATTTCAGCGATGACTTTGAGAACTATTATCGAAATGATTGTTACCCAATGTTAAAACTTAAAATATTATCTCTTCAAGATATGTATCACGAAATCTGTTAAGGGAAGTCTCGTCTGCCCGTCTGTACTTTCCCGAACTCGATAATTCAAAAAAAGAAAGCTAGATAGGTGAATTTTAGAATATGAACTTTACATCAAAATTGCAGATTTGCATCTAATTTTGAATTATATAAGTCTACGGGTAGACTGCCTACCTATTTGTCTATCTGTCCGTCTGTGAACACGATATCCCTAAAATGGAAGGAGCCAGACAAATGAAATTTGATATAGGTCTTGACACCAATTTTTACAGCTGTGCCTAATTTTATTTATTGTAAACAATGAAAAATATTGCAAAATATACTTAAAATATTTTTTTAGAATTTATTAATATTAGACAAAAAATGTACGGAAATAAAATTTGCATAACTGAAAAACTAATTTTTTTTTGTATTTTAAAGTGGTGTCAAAATGGTTTGTATGCAATAATATTCTCTAAAGTTATTGAGGAGAACCGTTAAAATTTCGATTAATTCCTAACTGGTGATTGGAAATATACCCAAAGTGTATACTCGATTTTCTTCACTGTAAGAAGAAAGTAAACACCAAACGAGACATAACGTCTAAGTATACCACAATATTAAAAGTCTAGTGGAGGATGATCCCCGTCTGGTTTCAGATATAACGTTCATAAAAGAATCTTATAGTGCGAATACAAACATTTTCACCAAACTTCTGTGGTTAATTTATGAGTAAACGGCGTGTTATCATTTTAGGCCACCCGTTTCTCACCATTTATGACAATGAAGTTACAATTCCCACATTACTTTTCGATATTGGGAGTTCCCATAGGAAAATTACTAAGCTTTATATCGTAGATCAAAAGTCAGTTATTGGAAAAATAGGTCAAAATATGTAAGCCATTTTTATTCATTTATCTAATAACCTAGTAATAATTGGTAAAATCTTTTCAAATTCCTGTTCTTGGCCTAAATTAAATATTGATTTACTAAGAGTATCTTCATTAAATCGTTTAAAAATAATACAGACAGAATACTTTTGAGAAAAATTGTTATTCTTTGGCTTTCCTAATTTATGTGAATTTTATTAATGCTAATATCTTTTATGTTGCATCTAGTAAAAAATTGGTTGGTAATATAAGAATGACTGCACTTTAGATTTTTACTATAATTTAATTATATGAATGCCCCGTTTTAAAGCAACACGAGAGTTTTTTAAGATAGAACTTATAATTTTGAACCATGGTACGAGCAGAAAGCCCCCTCTCCAAAATTCCGCATCTCACCAGCGGGGAGGAGGAGACGTTTGACCCTCGAGCTCAGATTTAACATTCACTAGGCCCAATACAGGCCGAGACCTTACTAACAGGCTACCGTGGCACCAATATTTACAATATGAGTAGTAAAGTACTAATTATTTCTGTTATCATGATTTCTCAAAACTAGGCGGAATATTAATTTGTTTTATGGAACACATCATCTTTCATACCTTAAATTCCGTTACTAGTAAAATGCGGGCAAATATAAATTTCTTACAATCCTGTAATAGCCACGTGAGGCGGAATGTCTGTAGAGGAGTTAGCTTGGAGAAGGTAGTAGTCTATATCTAATGCCTGCTCAAGTCTGATAAAAACCATAATATTTGTCTGGTAATAGTAATAATCAACTCATGTTTCGTTTATGATCCGTGTAATTTGCGAGATAATGCTTTAAATAGGCAATTGCCGCTTCTTATAATCTTCCGTATATTCCAGTGAGAAATTTTCTGTAAAAAAATCATGAATTTCCCTATAAAAAAAATCTCCCTTCCATTGAGAAATTTTCGCTGTAAGAGTTTAATTGGTCCTGAAAAGGGCAGTTATTTCCCGAAGGAAAGATTTCGTTTGTTTTAGTTTTAACATGTATCTTATAACCAAAATGAGAAAAAATAACGCAACCATGTGCAAAACACAGTATGATAAAATCTCGAAATCAAAAAGTGGAATAATAGAAA
The DNA here is from genome assembly GCA_013235015.1 of Araneus ventricosus. Classification (NCBI taxonomy): domain Eukaryota; kingdom Metazoa; phylum Arthropoda; class Arachnida; order Araneae; family Araneidae; genus Araneus; species Araneus ventricosus. The sequence goes on from BGPR01039596.1 coordinate 8,432, forward strand.
TTTTTGCAGTCAAGAGAATGAGAAATAAACAAATAATAAATTGAAAAGCCTAATATTTTTTTGTTTTAATCTCTCCAGAGCAGAGATATGCACAATCTTTTAGAAGATGGCCAAAAGAAAAAAAGAAAAATGATGGGCTAATTGCAGTTTATTAGAAAACTCAATAGGGCCTCAAAAAATCTTATATATTATTTCTGTTGACAACATTCCTTTTTTCAATTAATACAGAATCCACAGTAATGAGTGGATAGGAATTTTTTTATCAATTTCTGCGATAGTCTCCTTTGTTGTAACTTATACGCAATAACAACATTACAAGTTGTACTCAGAATGACAGATACAATGGAAAGTAGAACGCAGTAACAATAACAAACCTTTGGAGTACTTCGGTACGTGTTCAAAGGACTTGATGTTCGTAGCGAAGTTCGCATGTTGTTATTTATGGAACTGTGTTGTGCTATGGTGAAGTTGTATTTTACTAAACCTGTGTCGTACACTTCATATGGCGTACCCTTTTTTACTTTCTCGTATACGAAGTATACAAAGAGAAAGTATTGTAATCGTCAAAAAGTTCGAACTCGAATCTGCACGTTTTAGACCTCGATGAGTCCGAAAAACACAATTTTAGAATTGTGTCTGTCTGTCTGTGAACACGATAACTCGAAAACTATTGGAGATACAGGGATGAAATTTGGTATGTGATCTTTACACGTAATTTGTAGGTTTCTGTCAAAGTTTGGACAAAATCCGTCTAAGGGAAGTCTGTCTGTCCGCGTTCATGTGAACACTGTAACTCAACAACTTAAATAGCTAGATGGATAAAATTTGGTACACAGTATTATCATCATGAATGCAGGTCCGTATCAAATTTTGGACCAAATCCGTCGAAGGGTTGATTGTCTGTCGGTCTGTATAATCGCATATTTTTAATTGCAATAACTTCTTAACAAAATTACTTAGATAAAATTAAATTTGGTATGTGGTCTTCTCACCTTTATTGTAGATTTGTGTCCAATTTTTGTGTCAATCGGTTAAAAAAAGACGTTCAAATTGCATAATTAATTTTTCTAATCCGACTCTCCATGCGCATGCGTGTACTGATAGTAAATTTCTGTGCACGCGGAAGCTATTAAGCGAATTACGTCACTTTGTCCTTGAGCCGGCAAGAGTGGAACCTAGCAGTGTGTGATAGATGCGTTTTAATCGGTACGCATCTCTTTGAATTTGATTCTTTACCTAAATATTTTACAATCACTATAATATACAATGAAAAGCCTTCTGATAGCCATTGGATTCTGGGAATAACTTGTTTTTCTGTATGCCTTACCTACCCTTAAAGATTGTATATGATCTTCTGGGACATCCTGTAGCGAAGAGAATCAAGTATGAAATTTAGGACCTCTTTCCATTAACCGATTGGATTCAAAATTGAATACACATTTACAATTTTAGTTTAAAGACACGGTACTATATTTCATAAACCTAGCTCGTTCTATTTTTGACTTATCATATTCGCATATACATGAATATACATACCAACAGACAGTCAAATTGCTGACAGATTCGCTCCAAATTTTGATGGAGATCTGCAATTCTGGTGATGAATCATCATGCTAAATTTAATCCATATAGTTCGTTGCTTTGTAGTGTTCACATGCACATGTAACGACAGAGATTTTGTTCAAAATTTGAACCAGACCTACAATTTCTGTGTGAAGATCGCATACTAAATGTATTTGTATTCGTTTGTTTTTGAGGGCAGACAAATAAACTCCGAAAACTTTTTTTCAAACTCGGTGAGGTCTAAAACGCGGAGATTTAGATAAAATTTCGAGGTTACATTTTTTGATAATTACTACATTTTCGATTTGTACATTGTATATGAGAAAAGAAAAATAACTATTCATTGTTTAACCCTTTAAAGGACCATTTTTTTCTAGTAGAGATATAATAAAATAACTTCGGATTGAGATTAATTTAAGAAAATAAATTCATTTAGCTAATTGGATGGCATTAATTTTTGTTAATTAATTTTTATCAATTATTAATTAATAAGCAAGTCAAGACACTTCATTATGGTTCGAGATCAGAAATCGGAACATCTAGTTGTGTGTTTCATCGAAACATTTTGCGAAAACTTACGCCAATCTTAAAAATTGCATTTTAAAATTGATGAATTTCGGGTAAGTATACTTGCCACGGCCTTAGAAAGGGTTAAATGAAAATGTATTTCATGGTTTTTCTTGCATAATTCGAATGAAAGGGAAAGTCTAACACTATTTTGAATTTCGCATTGAATGTCACTTGCATTGCTGTCGGTCTCTGAAAGCTCATTGAGTCGTCACGCGAACCACGAAACGCATAGACGACGGTGCGTTATTGCACGTCACAATTTTCACCTGATAAGAAAGTGCAACCTTGAAAGAAACTAAGATTAAAGACTTTCAAGAATTCAAACTGGTTTTCCAGAGTTCGTTGTATCATCAAATATATGGTTTGCTCTGTTTATATTTAATTAAATAGTAAAGGAGTAGCAAATTTACATCTCCATTAAAAAATAATAAATAAGTAACGTACATTAAAAAAATAGAAAAGAGAGCATATACAGTGGATGCTCTCTTTTTATTTGTAAATTACATTTAATTATTATCCAAAGGTCGTACTAAAGAGAAATTCCTCTATATATCATCGGTGCTTATAATAAAAACCGATTAGGTCACTAAATCAGTTCTGGAAAATATTAATATCATCGTTTGTGAGTATGATTTAAAGGCTTAAAATAATCTATTCATCCATGACACTCTTTCAGTTCTAAAACAAACAAATAAATAAATAGGATTTCTTTCAAGAGAACTGTATAATCGTTAAATTTAAAAAGCATGAGATTTTTTTTTATGTACTCCAGGCATGAATCGAAAAACTATAGTTTGTAAGTTGCCAGAAATGTTCTACATACTACGAAGGGGAAGAAAATATAGATGACCAAAGAAAAGAAAGGAAAATTCTATATTAAATAACTTTTTTTCGCCACATATGTCCCCGAACTCGTAATCGTAAAGGTTCCTGTCAGTTGAATAGGCATACGTAGGAAGATTTATTAAAAAAATTACAAAGTAAAGGCGACATCACAATACACACACTGTGTGCAAAGTTTCTTGATTATAAAATATGAACTAAATGCTAATAATAAAAATATGAAAACAAAACTCACTAGGCATAAAATGACATGGAAACATTACAGATGATTAAGATGTGATGAACAGTAGTAAATTATGTATACGTTACTATAACGTACTTGGAGATATTTTGTTCAGTCTGGGAGAACAAAGTATTTAAAAAGTGAATTGATTGGGTCGATTTGTGTACTGTATTAGTGAGAGGGAAAGGCACAAAGTACGGGAGATGAGTTGAACTTGGTGGTGTTTGAGAGATTGTTCTGAGTCTGGATCTGGTGATAGAAGGAATTAGTTGTCCAGGAGGAACTTCAAAAGGTTCCTTGTTTAATCCTGGATAATTTATTTTTCATAACTTTATTCCACCAGACTGTTTCGAGGTCCTGGGTGGGTTTGGTGAGGTGAAAAGAAGTGGTGAATGAACAGCTGGTGGTGTAATGGAGTGGATCGCTCACTTCTCCACAGCCGCAGCAATCGGATTCTTTAATGTGAAAGCGTATGAAATATGAGGGGAATGGGCCGTGGCACGTGGCGAGGATTATGTCTTGTCTGTTTCAAGGATCTGGGGGTAAGGGAAACTTTGAGAAGGATTCGGTGGATGTTTCTTCCAATTAAACCTTTATTCCATTCTCCTTGCCAGCGCCGAAGACTAGAATTTTTAATGATACTTTTGAGGAGGCTTTTTGGAGCTAGGTATTGCTGGGGGGATCCTATAGATGTGGCCTGCTTGGCTCAGGAATCTGCTGCCTCGTTGACTTTGTGGCCCACGTGTGCTTTAATATCCATCCGAGTTGAATGGAAGAGTGACTGAGCAGAATGGTTTGGAATATATGAAATAACTGTACAACATGCACATTTTTATTTTTACAGAATTTGCTGTTGTTTTTGTTTTATTCATATTGATGTTACGTTTCGTATTAACTGCGTCTAACGTTAGTATTTAGTATTCTTCAAACAAACTTATCACGAGTCATTTTCATCTGATTCTCTTTGTGTTGAATTGATTAATCTTTTTCATAAGCCCGCAGATGAGCTCACGTGACTCGCGAATTGCCGGAAATACGATTTATTCATTATTATTCTGTGAGATTTCAGTGCGGGTTGCAATTAAGCCGAAGTTTTTTAAGAGGAAAGTGTCAAAGAAGTGAATTAGGAGATTCAGTCTGAATATCATTATTTAAAACTTTTACCGAATGGTTAAATAAAAATATATAAGAAAAGAGCAACATCTAGAATGTAAGATTTGAGCTCTCTTCAAGTGTTTTCTTAATGAAGCAGAACTATATCATATTTGATAAACGTTTTGACGTATCCTTTTTCTTATTTCAGTCTCGAGCCAGGAGATGATTCTTCTACTTCTTGCAATGACTTCGGGATTGGTAACAGCAGGTAAACACTGGCATAAACAGGTGCGTAAGATTATAAATGAATTTCAACTGAAGAAGATATCGCTGTAATCAGTGACAACTCGACAGTATATGGAAAACTACGAATGACGTAATAATCAGAGAATTATAGGGAAAGCTCCACTAACTTAAAGCGCTTTTTTTAAAAAAAATTATAGCTTATTGCACAGTATGCCTCACAATGATGCTTAAAATTAAATTATATTCAAATGTACGAAGTCCTATAAAGTACCACAAAATGGAGATAGATTATGCTATGTGGAATAAGGATGTGCCAACATAGATTTTTGAACTCGCTCTCGGCTAACACTGAAAGCCAACAATTCATAGCCATCAGGCTAATTGGTGGCAACTCGTAAAATTGCTGCATTTCTTTGTTAGACAGCAAAGTGTACTCATGTGCAAATACTGTTGGCACATTCTGACCCCACCTGGGTGAGAATGAGATTAAATCAGGTGGGTAAGAATGTCCCAACAAAGTTTTAAATACATAGGTACACTCTACTGACTAACAATGAAATCCAGCAATTTTTCAAATCATCACCAACCCCTGGTTTTCGCTATTACCCAATAGAGTGCAGCCATGTGAAAATAACCTTGTTGACACATTGGGGTGAGAATGCGTCTTACATTGTTTCTTAAAGCAAAATTCTGTTCAAATATTGTGAGTACTATTAAGTACCATAGAATGAAGGGAGATTAAAACAGGTGGGATGAGAATGTGCCAACATAGTTGTTTTACACATATGTGCACTCTACTGGCTAACGAGGAAGTCAGCAATTTTTCAGATTATCACCAACCGGTGACATTCACTGTTATCTAGTAGAGTGCATCTACGGGCAAATAACCTTGTTGGTACATTCTCATTCCACCTGGCACAACTAATTCAGTTGACACTACAGTTCATTAGGATCATATTCAGAATTATTTTAAAGAGCGTGATGACATTCATCTTAGTTTTCACCATACTATCAACTTGAGTTGTCACTGATTATAGTTCCCCTTGTTTGCTTCGTTATGCTCTCATGTACTTCAGTTTCTTTATTGTTTGATTTTCCATTCTCAGGAACATCACCTTCACGATAATTTTGTGGAGGAGAGGGCGCCAAAGTCCCACGTGAGTCGTCTGGATGTGGTGTGCAGCAAAGACCACATGACAGTTCACATGTCTTTCGAAGAGCCTTTCTACGGAGTTGTCTTTTCTCATTCTGGCTCCCATCACGAACGGTGCACACATGT
>BGPR01039597.1:0-14250 GCA_013235015.1 Araneus ventricosus
AAGAACAGACTTTAAAAAGGTGAAAGGCAGTCCATTGTCATCAAGGAAGAGACGATGTTTGTTTAAATCTTCTTTTATTTAGGCATCAGGCGTTATTTCTTCATAAGTAAAGTATTTAATTTGTTTGCAGCTCCATGACCAGAATTCAGAAATTTACGCCCGAGCGGCGCGTTGTTGTTGAAAGCTTACATGCCGGCGTGAAAAAGGGCCGAAATGAATGCGCAGAACGCTTAAGTACCCAGAATAGGGAATTCCCCTTGAGAAACTCGTGATTTGCAAAGAAAGTTGTAGTGCGTTAATTATGATGAAAGTGGAAGTATTTAAAATGAGGTGTCGTTAAGATTATTTAGGAAAGTTAAAAAATTAAAATATCACATATATAGCCGTCATTTTGAAATAAAAATTTTCTTTCTTAAAAATAAAACTAACATTTTGAATCACTTATTGTAATTATTCACTTTTTCATACCGCTATATATTCTAAAGTATTCATCCTACAAAAAACATTTAGGTCTATTTTTGTAGTTAATTTTATGTAACTTAATTTTGTAATTAAGAGTTTTTCGCTAAAACCCATAGTTTTTGAGATATTGAAGAAATACTGATAAATCCCCCTTTGAACCCCCCGCACACACCCCACCCGCGGGGATTTTCAGTTTATCGTTTAGGGCAGTCTTCCCAACAACTATGCCAAATTTTAAGACTACAGCTTTTTTAAAAATTTACAATTCGTTGACTGGACTACGAGTGGAAGGAGACTTGTGAAGGGAAACGGATGTGAGGGGAGGAAGGGAACACGACTGTTCATCAAATGGGTTTGTCAGCCTCCCCCCGCTCCAATACATACAATACTACCCTTGTATAATTATTATATAGGCATGAGGATATTATGAAGGTTGTCAATGGCGGACTGGGTCTGAAAAGAGTGGTTGCCATGAGACAATGAGGGTCCCTATCACATCTACGTCACCATCTCAAATATATTTTTTGATATTATTTATTACAAATATAATAAATTAAAATCAATAAGTTAATATAATCTATTCCTAATCTAAAACTCTCATATATATTACTAAATACAGTATACACGTATTATTGAAAGTAATAAATAGCAAATATAAATGTAATTTTATGATTAAATATTAAATAATTTTGGTGGTTGTATAGCATACTGTAATTTTGGAAGTATACTGTTATATTGAGAATATTTTAACCAAACTGAAAATAAAGTGCAAACTAGTTACCAATTTTAAATTTTTTTTAAAAGAATAACTCTAACTGTCAAAGATTAACAACTCAAATGTACAGAAATGTATTACATTTGGTCCACTTCATTAACGGCAACTCAGGAAACATTTGAGTTCACTAGATGATTGTGCAAATCTGTTAATAAGTACTCTATATCCAAATCATCTAGAAATTCCTTTTCATAGCAACGTACAGAAATTTCAAGTTCTCCTCAGACAATGAATTTCGTAATATGGTTTTTAAGATCTTTAGTCGACGCATATTCTGGGGACCCGAATTGTCTTATGTTAAGGGGGCCCACTTGCCATCGGGCAAGCTGGCAACCTGGCCAGTCCGCCACTGAAGGTTGTTGATTCAGCACTTTTAATTGTTTTTTCCATTACAATAAGGAATTTTAGAAACATTCACTTTTATATCCCCTATATGGTTTAATCTATTGATGCTACAAAATAAAGTAGGAATTTTTTTGTAGGAAATTTCATGCAGTTTAATTTTGTAATTGAGTGTTTTTCGCTTGAGCCCATAGTTTTCGAGATAGTTAAGAAAAACTGAAAACGCCCCCTTTTAAACCGCCCGTACCCCCACCGACGGGGACTTTTAGTATGTCGTTTAGGATACTACCCCCAACAACTATGCCAAATTTCAAAACTGCACCATTTTTTTTCTCTTCATCGCTTTTTGGCCTTCGTTGACTGGACTAGACCCCCTCATTCCTCGGTTCTGATGGCTCCGACAAGTGGACAGGATCTTTTGGGAGCTGAAGAGATTTGCATTCGAAGGAAGGAGTCGCGTCTGCGCGATCGCCGTATTGCAGATGAGCTTCTTCTGGAGGAGATCTTGCGCTAGATTTTCTGAACGACATACACTGAAGGGAGAGTAAAAGAGGAACAGAAAATCGAAGTTCGGCACTTTTTAGTTAGTCCGGGAAGTCTGGTGAATTTACTATGGATGTTAATGATGATAAGAGTCTACACGGAATTTAACATTAATTCATCAAAATGGTTTATACTCACGGTTGCACTTTAAAATATTTGTGTGGATTACCCTTTTCTCAATAATCTGTGGAAATATTATACAATATCTTACCTTCATTAAACTTCATTACAATCATCGACGTTGAATGCGTGGAGATAATATATTTAGAGAATAAATTAGAAGTGGCTCGTCGATTGACTGGATAAATTAACAGAGTTATTAGGAACTTTATCAGGGACATGAATGCTTCAAAATATATTAGAAATTAGACAAAAATTTTGCTACGAAATACGCTGAGCTGAATTTCCAAACTTTAATCAATTTCCGTCAAAAAATTTTAAGAAAGGTTTATAGAAAGTTGCTTAGGAAAATTTACAAGATCCTGAAAACAATTTTAAAAATTAATCTCCTGGATTGATTAACTGCTGTGTTAACTGAAATCCCAGATGATATGTGACAAGATGCAATTAAAGAGGCAGAATTGTTAAGTGAAAAATGAGATATTGATATCCAAACGCGCATAAGATACAGGATCGAAAATACCTGTAGAATCTATTCGATATTCTGGCCTTTCTAAACAGAATGAAATCAACCCATTATGAAAAGTTTCTTATTATTCTCTTTAGTAGCAGATCAAAGCATGATTCACTAGCCTAAGTAATATTAATTCTAAATTTGGATTTTTTGAGGCTTTAGAAAATATATTGAACGAACACTGTGACATCAATCTTTAAATCAATTGTTAAAATTGTGGTGAAAACGTTCGTTCAAAAACTCTTATAGAGATTTTAACATTTCATATAATGAAGATGGTGTCTAAGTTCTAAGAATTACCTTTTAGATATTTTTAACAATTTCACTATCGATTTTGAGCTTAGAACGTTCTTAGTAAATTAAAAATTATTTCGTCCTTTTTCTGAGCAACCATGGAAAAAGATTCCCCAGGTGATCTTGTATCTAAGAAGAGACATGTGACAGAATTCATTTCAAAGAAGTAAATGATGAATTTTCCATGATAAAAGCAGGAAAAATACATGTCAAAAGTCATCCGATATACATAATTGGGTTTAGTCTTCGGCTAGAAAAGGGGACGGTGGACTATTTTTTTCGGAAACTATTGACTTTAGAGTTATGAAATTTTATATGCATATAGATAAAATATAACTATATGAAACATATTAAAAATTCTTTTAAAATGAATACAGGATAGTTATAATTAAAGTTATGCTATTTAGACCTAGGTAGAATCCGTTCTGGTCAACGAATGTCGATTAAACTTAGTATGTACGCTATATGGACCATGGGAAAAAGAAATCTGCAATAAAAAAAATAATAGTTCACATTTCGACCACCAGGTTAGAATGGGGCGCAGGAAGAACAAAAATCGCAAATAGAAATACAAAACTTTATTTAATCACAGCATATGTTAAGCGTCCATTCCATTCGAGTCAAGCACATGTTCAATGCGTGTTCAACAGCAACGTGAAGGATTTCTCGATCAATTGCAGAAACATGACGAGTTATGCTTGCTTTCAATTCAGGCAGAGTTCGTATGCTTCCTCCATAGACATGATATTTCAGGAATCCCCCACAACCAGAAGTCACAGGGATTCAAGACCGGAGAAAAAGGAGGCGAGGCAATTGGATAACTTCTCGAAATTACCCGATCATCTATAAAATGGGCACGAAGCAGTGCCTGCACTGGTCTGGAAATGCGAGGTGGTGCACCACCTTGCAGGCTTTGAACATGTGCTTGAAGCAAATGGAATGGACATTGAACATATGTTGTGATTAAATAAAGTTTTGTGTTTCTAATTTGTGTTTTTTGTTCTCCATGCGCACCCTTCTCACCTGGTGGTCGAAATTTGAAATATTATTTTTTATTACAGATTTCTTTTCCCCATTGTCCATATAGCGTATATACCAAGTTTTATCGACATCTGCAGATCTAACGGACACTACGTAGGTCTAAATAGGGTAACCACGCTGTATTTACGAGTGTCTAATGCTATAGATCAGGGGGTCCCAACCTTTATTACCTCGCATACCCCTTGATTAATCTTTATATTTTCGCGTACCCTCCACTGTCATATCCCCCTCACTAACCATACATCTATTTAAAGAAGTTTTATCAATAATGTTAAGGGTTTAGGACAGCTTAAGATTCAAATCACTCGAATTAATAATATTGACTGAACTTATTTTTGATTTCAGATTTTAATGCATTTTTACAACAGTATTAGTTCAACGTTAAAACAAATTAAATCGGTATTGAAATAATTTCGCATTAACTTATAAGGATGGCTAAAAATTACACTCTGTAGTAATCAACTTTTTAATTGGTATGGTTATTAAACAGCATGTATTCACTTGGGGAAACGAAATTTTGTAACTTTTTTAATTCCTTATGTTTTCTTGTTTCCGCCATTACCAATTTTACCAGGTTGGGAACCTCTATTATAGATTAATGTATCACCATATCTGCTGGACAGACGTTATAATTCGGGGAGTTATTATCGGATTTTCACATAACTGATGTCGGTAGAAATGTCTCCTTATTCGGAATATTCTTCTCGGGACATTTCCATAGACACCAATTTTGTGAAAATCCGATTATAACTCCCCGAGTTATAGCGACTGTCCGATCTATAAAGTTGAGGACTGTACATGATCTACTCTGTGTGCAACATCATCTCCATGTCAACGAGAGAATAAACAAATTATTACCAGACAGCGAGTCGTCTCATCATTGGATTGGAGATAAGGAGTCTCTCATTTTTACATTTTTGAAGTCTAAATGTAGTACAATATATATTTCTCCTAATAGCTTGTTAATTTGCACATCCCCAGAAAAGCGGAGCCATGCGTGCTCGCACCGTTAACAATCCCCTCGGGTCGCCGATTTTTCTTGCCGATGCCCTTTGTGTTGGTCGGGCAAGAACAGTAGGGGAGAGTGGGGTAAAACCGGGTACCCTTGATTCTGGCAATATTAGTTCTTCTTTCTAGCGGACAGATACTGAATTACACTCTACTAGTCAAGAAAAAGGAACAGTCATAGTGGCGTGTTGCAGCTGTTGAATTCTCTTTTTCTGTGAAGGTTTATTTATTTTGAGACTCCAGCTCTCTGTTGTTTTTTTAATTTTAAACTGTCTTTACTTAAAAATCATTAAACTTTTAAAAACCATTTTTAGTCCAGCTTATTATACATATACTAAGGATTTATACCCAATCAAACAATAAGGATTTACTCTAATAATTGCGCTGTTTTATTTCGTTTTCTATAACCTCTGCACTCGGGGTAAAACAGGTTACTCTAAGTGGCGTAAGAGCTCTAGCACACTTGCTTATATTTCGTCACCAAGGGAGAGCAAAACCGCTTCTAGGGCATTTGAACCGGTTTTATTAGCCCGCAAAGCGAAAATGGGAGCTTTCCAGCAAAACGAGAAAGATCCATCCAAGTTCATGGGCGTGAATAACTGAACCAACCAGGTTAGATTCGCCAGTGACGTCATTGAAAACTTGGCGCAATTTTCGGGCTACACACAGAATCCATTTCATAACGTGTTAATATCTTAATTTTTTTATTGAAATAAGGTAGATGATCCAGTTTTTGCCATATTAAGAGAAAATTTGAATTTTCACAGTGGATGACTGGTTTAAGTTTTTTTAAGTCGTACAAACACTATTCTTTAATAAATTTTATTGCCTGCTAATTAAAAAATCTTTCTCTGGAAAAAAATTTATATTTTGAGTTATGAATTTTTAAATAATATATCTTAATTTGTACCAGTTTTGGCCACATAAATATCATACAATATAACAGGCATTTTACTGAATATTAAGCAAAAATACAGCATTTTCATGCAGTATCTATTTTATTACATTTTCCTTCTTTATAAGTCAGTTTTTCGTTGCGTATAAAATAACTGAATATCAAATTTCTTACTTTTTAGCCAATTTGTTGTGTGTCAAAGATTTACATTATTTGTTTGAGATTTTTCTTGTTCATATTTCATAAACATTCAGTAAATTTCTAATTCTTATATTATAGCTATATTAAGCAAAAATTAAATAAAATAATATGATTCTTGGAAAAAATTAATGTAGTTTTTTTTCCTATTAGTTTGTATCTATGGATATTATACATAAATTAAGTCTTAAATGATATAAAATTTATTAAAAAAGAGGCTAGTACTGTCCCATAAAAGCATTTCCATAGATGACCAATCTTTTGTAAATGTTCAAGATATTATGATGAAGCTACATTTTCACAAAAAACGGGAGACTTTCACTGACACAGAAATCTTTTGGTGTGTAATTTGCCAAGTTTAATATTCATTAATCTTGCATTAAAAGTATGCATTGAAGCCATGGATAAACAAATATGATGCATTCTATGATTTATGCTATTGAAAATGCTTTGTCGCTTGTTACTTAAAAATAAATATTAAAAAAAGGATAGGTAATTAATAGATTTAGAGTGAGTGTAATATTAATCTTAACATGTAGAGAATATGTATGCATTTTTTTTCAAGCGAAAAAAAAAAGTTCTTTGAGAATAAACATTCAAAATTTACAAAAGTGGTCCATTGTACCCTGGTCTCCCCTATACATAATGTAGACACTTGTACAATTTTTTTTAAAGGTCTGAATTTATATGCAAATACTTAAAGCATCCCTTCAGGAAATAAGAAAACCCCTAAAGATAATTCATTTTAGAATTAAGTTATTTCTGACAGCCTGACGATGAAAGATTGCAACACTTGTGAGTACTTGATACATGTTCATGCATTTAATTTTCTTACAAGTCGTATGTTAAGGGAAAATGTACGAATCATATTGTAAATGACTAAAGAAGAGTTTGTTTAAGCTGTAGGAATGCATCTTATTGTTTAATTTCAAATCGGTGGCTAATTTCTGGACAAATAGATGCGTTTTGTCCAAAACTGGTACAGTTTCCAAAAGTTGGAGCATCTAACCTTTATCTTTTTATTTACTATGTATCAGGGGTGAAAACAGCAAAGATACAAAAAAGAAGAAAATTCACGAGAGTAGCTACATTTTTACGTGAATAGCGACATGCATTAAGGAAGAGATAAGTAAACACTTATTAATGAATGATTTACTCATCACAAAATTATGAAACAAATATGGTCTTGCTTACAGCCATGTATGAATTTTTTCAATAACAAATACTTATTTTTAACATTATAAAATCAATGTTTTTTTACTTTCTTAAAATAGATGCAATTAATAATGTTTTATAATATCAATTTTTATAAAATACATATAATAAACCTAAAATAAATAAATCAGATTTTACTTTATAAAAGAAAAAGGCACAAAAAAGTCCTGCATAATTATCAGTTTACAAAATGTATAAAAAAGCGGAAAATCGCGGATCCGCGGAGGATTTTCACCCCTGATGTATACATTTATTTAGAGATTTTTTTTACCTTTTAACTATGTTGGTAAATTATATAAATAAAGATGAAACACCAATTTTTTTGTGTGCTGTAGAAATAAAAACAATTGAAAATATTTTCTTGGATTCTTTAGCAAATACTATGTGTCGTCTGCACATTCACGATAATTAATTCTTGACCGTTTTCAATTTCTTAGAAAGTTTTAGACGGTTAGAGGATTTTTGTGAATTATAATATTTTATATACGTCATTTTTACATTAAAGATTTTTCTTCTTTTTTGTTCCTTCTGTTTTAAAGTCACCCCATTATCATCACCACTAAAGCTGCCTCAGCGTAAACCAAAGTATATTGGTATCCATGAAGACAAAAGCAATAAAGGACAAGTGCGAAGTCCAACGCTGAAGTGAAAGGACATCGGAAGTACAAACGCCAAAAAAAATATATTTGCATCGCCTAAAAGGCAATTACACATTGCAACTGTCATCCCTTTTTGGGGGGTTGTCTAATCGTAAAGGGGCGTCCAACCCCATTCGGTCAAGGACATATTGAAGGAGAAACCGTCCATCGAATACTTGCTCTCCCTTGGTGACGAAATATAAGCAAGTGTGCTTATATTTCGTCACCAAGCATCGCATATTTACAAACCCTACCCTGATAGAACTGAGGCAGGAAATCGGACAAAATGATTGGCTCGCTTCACCGAGAGCCGATGACGTCGTTCTTTGCTCTCGTGCGAGTACTTTTCATTAATATAATTTCTTAGAGTGTGGGATGTTTTATTTTTTATGATGTTTTAAAAAATAATTTCATTTTTAAAAATATTACAACACACGGAAGAATGTTTTCTGTGCTCAAATGTGGGAAAACGGGGAAGAAAAGTAGGACGACTCTTATTTTGTTAAGATTGCCGTACGCTGCGTGCGAGAGCTGAAAACGACGTCACTGCTCCTCGTAGCCAATGATAATGACTGATTTCCTGCCTCAGTTCTATCAGGGTAGGGTTTGTAAATATGAGACCGGGACAGTCAGTACTGATGATTCTTCCGCTGAAGATGACAAAAAACACATCGGACGTTGATTGTTTATAGTTTAAGGATGAATTTTCTAACTTAAATAAAGAAGAAAGGTTTATTCAATGTAAAAATTGTCTTAGCTGTGCCCACGAAAGCTCCAGTGGCGTGGATGTAGAAGGCAACTACTTTTACACGTGAATCTTGTCTTTAATATTCTTAAATTGTTATATAAAGTAAAAACGATTGCCACCTTTCCACTGAAAATCGAGTTTTCCTAATTTCCTATAACGTTAACAAGTCTACCCTGTTTTACCCACTAGTGGGGTAAAACCGGGAAGTTTGACTTTTTTTATATAAAAATCATTAAAAAAAAGTAATGAAACTGTGACTTTTCTGGAAAGATATATTGTACTCCGATAAACAATGAATATTTTAATGAAATTTGACAAGCTTTCTGTCGAATATTTTAGCTCCAGAAGGCCTTCGAACCCTAGCAACCCGGTTTTGCCCCACTTTCCCCTAGTTAGTTATATGATCTGTGGGTTCTCGTCAAACCGCGGGAATGCTCAGTCACTAAAATAAGCGACTGAGCTAGCGTAATTCATTAGCCGATAGCCTGGGACTTTAGGGCATGTAACAGTATATAATATCAAATTGCATAAAAAATAAAGCCTGTAGAGAGAAATGGATTTAAATCAGTGATAAGAAAGCATATTAAATTAGTTGAAAAATGTTATGCAACAGATATTGAAAAAAAATCTCCCCTGTCCTTTAAAATTAAAACAAATGCATGTAATTTTATATTTCAGAAAAAACGACACTAAACAACATTTTAAAAAAGCTTTACGTATCATGACATGGAAGTTACGCAGGCAATGTGCTGACACAGTGGCGAATCCAAGATTTAGGTCTGGGTGGGCTGAGGTATAAAAAGTTCTGTATAGTCGTGACGAATGTCAAATCTTATGGCTTATGTAAACAAAACACTAACTTTACTCACCTGACAATAAGAATCATATGAAACTCTACAATACTTTCGATAATTTAACAAAAAACACAATGAAATGAACTAGCAAAAACATGTTTTTGACCGTGTCAACGCTGCAAATGCGAGTGGAATGACTACAAAAGTGGGAAAACTTTCGAGCCTGTCAAAAACCAGGAAGAAATGTTTTCACTTTTTTTAAAGGGAGATTAAGAAAAAACAGCTGTAGTGATTTGAAATAAAATAGAGATTTCTGGTCTATCTCTGCGGGGGGGGGGGCTGCAGCCCGATGGCCACACCCCAGGATTCGCCACTCTGCTGACATATGACTTCGAATGTCTGTCCGCTGTTGCGTTTCGGTTAAAAATAATTTATCACAATTGTAGTTAAGCTTTTTTTATTATTTTGCAAAATTATTTAAAAAGAAACACCTTTCTTTGAGTACAATTAAAAGCTTTATCTGCAAAATTAACAAAAAAAATGCATTATTTTTAATCATCAGAATCATAGCGTGAATAGTCTCTTTCAGGTGAACGAGGTGACGAGAAACTCTGGGGATAAAAATCGTTTCTCTGATGGTAGGCGTTCATTTTCCTCAGTTCTTCGAGAATTTCATGCATCATCCGCAGCAAATCCCTCATGGTCACCTTTTTATCGCGTGGCCAGTAACCCTCATCAGGGCTCCTCCTGCCAGGAGGGTAGCGATCATCATAATCAGACATGGTAGCGATGAAGCGATGTCTCACCAAATTCAGGAAGTTAAAATCGTTGTGATATCTGTAACAAATAAAAAATATATGCTTGTAGGATTATCAATTCCAATAGACTTATTAAAATATTTTAAAAAAAGAAATTAATGAGATACAAAAATCGCTTGGCCGTAAAAGAAATTAATTAAAAAAATCGTTTGGAATCAATTATTTTTTAATTAAGTTATAAAAATAAAGTGGCAACGCCATATTTGTCTTCAGCTAACGTTCCCTAGCAACGGAAAAGAAAAAAAAGTTATTAAGATGGATTCGAGGTCAGTGAATTAATGTAATATGTGCGATGTGTGTCTTGTGAAAATCGTCAAATAAAAAATCTTATTTTTGTAAA
This sequence comes from Araneus ventricosus, assembly GCA_013235015.1. Taxonomy (NCBI): domain Eukaryota; kingdom Metazoa; phylum Arthropoda; class Arachnida; order Araneae; family Araneidae; genus Araneus; species Araneus ventricosus. The sequence goes on from BGPR01039597.1 coordinate 10,746, forward strand.
GAAGGCTCACCATTCTTCGTGCAATCCTGTACATCGTTAAAGAAAAATCACTTGAAAATAAATGGCAACTGTAATTACTTAAAGAGTGCTTGAAAGCAGGGCCGTACCGAGGGAATGGCGAGACTGAACCTCGCCAAGGGTCCAATCTCGCCATCCCCTCGCAGTCAGAGGAGGGCGCGAAAATGACCGCCTGAAACAGGATTGATACGGTCTGCTGGGCAAATAAAAAAGAATTTAAGAATAAGCCTTCTGTGGCTGATTAAAATATTAAGGGTAAATTAAAAATCTTAGAAAATATGTACAAATTGTAATTTATTTATTCCAATGATACAGTTAATTTTTTGTGTATAACATTTTTCATCATTAAAGTATCATTTTTCAAAAAAACATTTTTATTATACCTACCTTAAAAAAATATAAAATTTTCTAAACCTGTTAGAAAAAAAATTATAGGAAGTTAGTTATTTGGGGAGAAGATCATGGAGTGAATGAAAAATTAACAAATATATAACAAATAGGGGCGCAACTTTGGCAGTTCTGCCAATGGCTCAGGATCACCTCGGTACGGTTTTGCTTGAAAGTCATGCTGTGTGTGTGCATGATTTTACTTGTTTTAGAAGGAACTGTTCAGTGTTTAAATTAAGTTTGCTTTGATTTCGGGAATCAGCGTGAACCACTTTTTGAGAATGTTCTAATACAAACTTATTGTTTGTTGATTCTTGTTCTTTCATTTTTACATAATAGGGAACATATTTAACCAGTGCGTGTTGCTTTTGTATTTCTATATATTTGTATTCTTTTTTCTCCTCTTTTGGTACCTGTGCTAGTTTACACTTCGTATGCAAGATTTATACTGATGCTTAACCCCTTCGGGACGGCCGCTCGTGCCCACCGGCCGAAGCATTTTCTTCCGCTAAGCCTAACACGCGTTAAATTTCGTCAACAGTGCGCGCAGGGCCGGCCTGAACAAAGGCGGGGCCTTGAACCTGATTTCGTAAAACAAAATATTTTATTGCATTAGGATTGTTTTCACGGATGTCATACGGTGTAATTTGAGTTTCGCGATTTTGATTTTTCAATAACTGTTAATTATATATTTCATCAGTTTGTTGGATATTTTCGGTTTTTAAAAATTCTGCAGGGGAGTTCCTCCTGTTTTCAACCATTTTCTTTCTTTTTAAAAAATTTATCAGATCCACACACGCGTTTCATTCCAGAATCCCTGTCTCTAGTCATATTCCGAAATTGTCCAAAAATAATATTAAAAAAATTAAGATCAATTTTTTAGTAGTATGATTACAACAAACAACAATGAAATATATTATTTAGTAATTTTCAGTAATATATTATATTAAGCATTTGTCTTCCCTTTAAATAAGAATATTTTATTTATTTCCCCATCAAACATATGATGTACTATCATCCGTTACAACGCAAGCATAATGAAACACATTGTTTTTACTTTTCTTACTCTGTTTTGGCTATGTAATGAGATTCGAAGCCGCCAACCTTGCCTTTGATCGGTTGACGTGAAATGTGCACATAACGCGTGATTATATTCAAATGCATGTTTAGTCGGATTAAAATAAAAAATTAGAAGGCATTTTTAATTTGCAAAATCAGTCAGCTGCGCGGGACCTTTAGAAAAAGCGGGGCCTAGTGCGGCCGCACCGTTTGCACCGCCCTCCGGTCGGCCCTGAGTGCGCGTTACATAATAATGCATAAAAAGTGTTCTTTGCATAGAAATGAAACCATTTTTAAATATGCGGTAAACGATATCAAATTCTAAATCATAAAAAAAGTTTAATTAAAATACTTGTTTTTTAATAATAAAAAAATAAAAATATAGTCTATTTTCCTATAATTGAAAGTACCTAAATAAACACTAGATTATTGATGAAAAATTCGAAAATATAGGAAAAAATAAATATTTACATTCAATATTATAAAATACTTCAAGAAAATTGTAATAATTAACTCTTGAAAGCCTTCTGAAAAATTTTCTATTTTCGGACTCCATTGGCATGACGGAATTGGAATCGATATATTAGGTATTAGTACTATCCTCTTCTAATTCAGAATTTGATGATTCATAACTATCTAAAGAACTCTAATAATTTATTGCTTTATCACTACCGTCGGAAAAAATCTACAGATTTGTCATTTAAAAAATTACATATTTCCTCCTCGGAAAGTTAACGCGTTCCTTTAGCAATAACTGCAAAAATAAAACAGAGAGGCACAAAAACCCTTGACAGAATATCTCGCATAAAATCCCAACCCAAGCCAGAGGAGAAACTATAAACCAATCACTCCAAAATGAGTTAAAGAGCTCTTTAACACATGCTTCTATTTACACTCGCCAGCACGTGTTTCTGTTTATACTCTCAAAAATCAAATAATTCTAATAGAATGATTCACAGACACGTGGCCGACTACAACCTGACCTCGGAGAGAGAAATATTAATGTACAGGGCCAATCTTTTGAAATAAACATGTAATAATAACGCCATATGATAGAAAACATTTTGTTCCGAAAGCCAAACGCATATGTGCGGCTCTCGGTCCACAGCAACACTTTCGCCGTAACGCAAGGATGCGGTGCTCGGCCCTGAGATGTGTCAAGCTGAAATGCATATATGCGGCGCTCGTCCCGAAGGGTTTAAAATTTTCCCATTCCCCTCCTTGAATGGCGCAGTTTTTCCGAAGAAAAAGAAAACGTTGTGCATTGCTATTTCAGCAAGAATCTTGCTGTTGCTTTTTCCAGAATTATAATGCTTTTTAAAACAATTCCACCCATGTAAATCTTTTTTCCAATAGTTCTTAAATATTTCTTCTCCCCCCTCCCCATTTCCACTCACATCCATTCTAAACTGATCTCCGCTCTAGGACATCCGTCACATCCCCATGTGACGTGGCGTAGTAGTAGGTTATCATAAATACTACGTTTTCTGCAACTACTTTGTTTACAATTGGTTCAAATTCATTTTACAACAAATTATACATACTTTACCCATATCACTAAGCTCTCGTAAGGAATTGTCAAACTCCATAGAATATTGATGAGGGAAAAAAATTGATACCTGTTACTGTTTCTTTTCCCTTCAGGCTACGATTCAAAATCAGTTGAAGCACAACAAGACACAGTCATGCTGTGATTTGACAGTTCAATATTCGAAAAAATAACAAATCAGAAGCACGGCGAGGAACAGATATGTTGTACCAATTTTGGGACCTAACCAAGCTACTGCCCGGAAGAATAGTTGGATCTTACGATCCGAACTACTGTCCTACCACCACGAGAAAATCCCTGAACAGGGTTGGTTCAAGTAGACGGGTCGAAGAAAGGACGGAAACGGGTATAAAATAAACCGCAACATTTGGCAAACTAAGTGCACTCCGTTACTCGAGGAATTAGTTTCCGACCGAAGAACAAAGCGAAATGAGACTTGCGCCGGTTCCATCTGCGCCAAACGAAATAAAGCCCTTTCCTTCACCCCCGAAA
>BGPR01039598.1:0-14250 GCA_013235015.1 Araneus ventricosus
AAGAACAGACTTTAAAAAGGTGAAAGGCAGTCCATTGTCATCAAGGAAGAGACGATGTTTGTTTAAATCTTCTTTTATTTAGGCATCAGGCGTTATTTCTTCATAAGTAAAGTATTTAATTTGTTTGCAGCTCCATGACCAGAATTCAGAAATTTACGCCCGAGCGGCGCGTTGTTGTTGAAAGCTTACATGCCGGCGTGAAAAAGGGCCGAAATGAATGCGCAGAACGCTTAAGTACCCAGAATAGGGAATTCCCCTTGAGAAACTCGTGATTTGCAAAGAAAGTTGTAGTGCGTTAATTATGATGAAAGTGGAAGTATTTAAAATGAGGTGTCGTTAAGATTATTTAGGAAAGTTAAAAAATTAAAATATCACATATATAGCCGTCATTTTGAAATAAAAATTTTCTTTCTTAAAAATAAAACTAACATTTTGAATCACTTATTGTAATTATTCACTTTTTCATACCGCTATATATTCTAAAGTATTCATCCTACAAAAAACATTTAGGTCTATTTTTGTAGTTAATTTTATGTAACTTAATTTTGTAATTAAGAGTTTTTCGCTAAAACCCATAGTTTTTGAGATATTGAAGAAATACTGATAAATCCCCCTTTGAACCCCCCGCACACACCCCACCCGCGGGGATTTTCAGTTTATCGTTTAGGGCAGTCTTCCCAACAACTATGCCAAATTTTAAGACTACAGCTTTTTTAAAAATTTACAATTCGTTGACTGGACTACGAGTGGAAGGAGACTTGTGAAGGGAAACGGATGTGAGGGGAGGAAGGGAACACGACTGTTCATCAAATGGGTTTGTCAGCCTCCCCCCGCTCCAATACATACAATACTACCCTTGTATAATTATTATATAGGCATGAGGATATTATGAAGGTTGTCAATGGCGGACTGGGTCTGAAAAGAGTGGTTGCCATGAGACAATGAGGGTCCCTATCACATCTACGTCACCATCTCAAATATATTTTTTGATATTATTTATTACAAATATAATAAATTAAAATCAATAAGTTAATATAATCTATTCCTAATCTAAAACTCTCATATATATTACTAAATACAGTATACACGTATTATTGAAAGTAATAAATAGCAAATATAAATGTAATTTTATGATTAAATATTAAATAATTTTGGTGGTTGTATAGCATACTGTAATTTTGGAAGTATACTGTTATATTGAGAATATTTTAACCAAACTGAAAATAAAGTGCAAACTAGTTACCAATTTTAAATTTTTTTTAAAAGAATAACTCTAACTGTCAAAGATTAACAACTCAAATGTACAGAAATGTATTACATTTGGTCCACTTCATTAACGGCAACTCAGGAAACATTTGAGTTCACTAGATGATTGTGCAAATCTGTTAATAAGTACTCTATATCCAAATCATCTAGAAATTCCTTTTCATAGCAACGTACAGAAATTTCAAGTTCTCCTCAGACAATGAATTTCGTAATATGGTTTTTAAGATCTTTAGTCGACGCATATTCTGGGGACCCGAATTGTCTTATGTTAAGGGGGCCCACTTGCCATCGGGCAAGCTGGCAACCTGGCCAGTCCGCCACTGAAGGTTGTTGATTCAGCACTTTTAATTGTTTTTTCCATTACAATAAGGAATTTTAGAAACATTCACTTTTATATCCCCTATATGGTTTAATCTATTGATGCTACAAAATAAAGTAGGAATTTTTTTGTAGGAAATTTCATGCAGTTTAATTTTGTAATTGAGTGTTTTTCGCTTGAGCCCATAGTTTTCGAGATAGTTAAGAAAAACTGAAAACGCCCCCTTTTAAACCGCCCGTACCCCCACCGACGGGGACTTTTAGTATGTCGTTTAGGATACTACCCCCAACAACTATGCCAAATTTCAAAACTGCACCATTTTTTTTCTCTTCATCGCTTTTTGGCCTTCGTTGACTGGACTAGACCCCCTCATTCCTCGGTTCTGATGGCTCCGACAAGTGGACAGGATCTTTTGGGAGCTGAAGAGATTTGCATTCGAAGGAAGGAGTCGCGTCTGCGCGATCGCCGTATTGCAGATGAGCTTCTTCTGGAGGAGATCTTGCGCTAGATTTTCTGAACGACATACACTGAAGGGAGAGTAAAAGAGGAACAGAAAATCGAAGTTCGGCACTTTTTAGTTAGTCCGGGAAGTCTGGTGAATTTACTATGGATGTTAATGATGATAAGAGTCTACACGGAATTTAACATTAATTCATCAAAATGGTTTATACTCACGGTTGCACTTTAAAATATTTGTGTGGATTACCCTTTTCTCAATAATCTGTGGAAATATTATACAATATCTTACCTTCATTAAACTTCATTACAATCATCGACGTTGAATGCGTGGAGATAATATATTTAGAGAATAAATTAGAAGTGGCTCGTCGATTGACTGGATAAATTAACAGAGTTATTAGGAACTTTATCAGGGACATGAATGCTTCAAAATATATTAGAAATTAGACAAAAATTTTGCTACGAAATACGCTGAGCTGAATTTCCAAACTTTAATCAATTTCCGTCAAAAAATTTTAAGAAAGGTTTATAGAAAGTTGCTTAGGAAAATTTACAAGATCCTGAAAACAATTTTAAAAATTAATCTCCTGGATTGATTAACTGCTGTGTTAACTGAAATCCCAGATGATATGTGACAAGATGCAATTAAAGAGGCAGAATTGTTAAGTGAAAAATGAGATATTGATATCCAAACGCGCATAAGATACAGGATCGAAAATACCTGTAGAATCTATTCGATATTCTGGCCTTTCTAAACAGAATGAAATCAACCCATTATGAAAAGTTTCTTATTATTCTCTTTAGTAGCAGATCAAAGCATGATTCACTAGCCTAAGTAATATTAATTCTAAATTTGGATTTTTTGAGGCTTTAGAAAATATATTGAACGAACACTGTGACATCAATCTTTAAATCAATTGTTAAAATTGTGGTGAAAACGTTCGTTCAAAAACTCTTATAGAGATTTTAACATTTCATATAATGAAGATGGTGTCTAAGTTCTAAGAATTACCTTTTAGATATTTTTAACAATTTCACTATCGATTTTGAGCTTAGAACGTTCTTAGTAAATTAAAAATTATTTCGTCCTTTTTCTGAGCAACCATGGAAAAAGATTCCCCAGGTGATCTTGTATCTAAGAAGAGACATGTGACAGAATTCATTTCAAAGAAGTAAATGATGAATTTTCCATGATAAAAGCAGGAAAAATACATGTCAAAAGTCATCCGATATACATAATTGGGTTTAGTCTTCGGCTAGAAAAGGGGACGGTGGACTATTTTTTTCGGAAACTATTGACTTTAGAGTTATGAAATTTTATATGCATATAGATAAAATATAACTATATGAAACATATTAAAAATTCTTTTAAAATGAATACAGGATAGTTATAATTAAAGTTATGCTATTTAGACCTAGGTAGAATCCGTTCTGGTCAACGAATGTCGATTAAACTTAGTATGTACGCTATATGGACCATGGGAAAAAGAAATCTGCAATAAAAAAAATAATAGTTCACATTTCGACCACCAGGTTAGAATGGGGCGCAGGAAGAACAAAAATCGCAAATAGAAATACAAAACTTTATTTAATCACAGCATATGTTAAGCGTCCATTCCATTCGAGTCAAGCACATGTTCAATGCGTGTTCAACAGCAACGTGAAGGATTTCTCGATCAATTGCAGAAACATGACGAGTTATGCTTGCTTTCAATTCAGGCAGAGTTCGTATGCTTCCTCCATAGACATGATATTTCAGGAATCCCCCACAACCAGAAGTCACAGGGATTCAAGACCGGAGAAAAAGGAGGCGAGGCAATTGGATAACTTCTCGAAATTACCCGATCATCTATAAAATGGGCACGAAGCAGTGCCTGCACTGGTCTGGAAATGCGAGGTGGTGCACCACCTTGCAGGCTTTGAACATGTGCTTGAAGCAAATGGAATGGACATTGAACATATGTTGTGATTAAATAAAGTTTTGTGTTTCTAATTTGTGTTTTTTGTTCTCCATGCGCACCCTTCTCACCTGGTGGTCGAAATTTGAAATATTATTTTTTATTACAGATTTCTTTTCCCCATTGTCCATATAGCGTATATACCAAGTTTTATCGACATCTGCAGATCTAACGGACACTACGTAGGTCTAAATAGGGTAACCACGCTGTATTTACGAGTGTCTAATGCTATAGATCAGGGGGTCCCAACCTTTATTACCTCGCATACCCCTTGATTAATCTTTATATTTTCGCGTACCCTCCACTGTCATATCCCCCTCACTAACCATACATCTATTTAAAGAAGTTTTATCAATAATGTTAAGGGTTTAGGACAGCTTAAGATTCAAATCACTCGAATTAATAATATTGACTGAACTTATTTTTGATTTCAGATTTTAATGCATTTTTACAACAGTATTAGTTCAACGTTAAAACAAATTAAATCGGTATTGAAATAATTTCGCATTAACTTATAAGGATGGCTAAAAATTACACTCTGTAGTAATCAACTTTTTAATTGGTATGGTTATTAAACAGCATGTATTCACTTGGGGAAACGAAATTTTGTAACTTTTTTAATTCCTTATGTTTTCTTGTTTCCGCCATTACCAATTTTACCAGGTTGGGAACCTCTATTATAGATTAATGTATCACCATATCTGCTGGACAGACGTTATAATTCGGGGAGTTATTATCGGATTTTCACATAACTGATGTCGGTAGAAATGTCTCCTTATTCGGAATATTCTTCTCGGGACATTTCCATAGACACCAATTTTGTGAAAATCCGATTATAACTCCCCGAGTTATAGCGACTGTCCGATCTATAAAGTTGAGGACTGTACATGATCTACTCTGTGTGCAACATCATCTCCATGTCAACGAGAGAATAAACAAATTATTACCAGACAGCGAGTCGTCTCATCATTGGATTGGAGATAAGGAGTCTCTCATTTTTACATTTTTGAAGTCTAAATGTAGTACAATATATATTTCTCCTAATAGCTTGTTAATTTGCACATCCCCAGAAAAGCGGAGCCATGCGTGCTCGCACCGTTAACAATCCCCTCGGGTCGCCGATTTTTCTTGCCGATGCCCTTTGTGTTGGTCGGGCAAGAACAGTAGGGGAGAGTGGGGTAAAACCGGGTACCCTTGATTCTGGCAATATTAGTTCTTCTTTCTAGCGGACAGATACTGAATTACACTCTACTAGTCAAGAAAAAGGAACAGTCATAGTGGCGTGTTGCAGCTGTTGAATTCTCTTTTTCTGTGAAGGTTTATTTATTTTGAGACTCCAGCTCTCTGTTGTTTTTTTAATTTTAAACTGTCTTTACTTAAAAATCATTAAACTTTTAAAAACCATTTTTAGTCCAGCTTATTATACATATACTAAGGATTTATACCCAATCAAACAATAAGGATTTACTCTAATAATTGCGCTGTTTTATTTCGTTTTCTATAACCTCTGCACTCGGGGTAAAACAGGTTACTCTAAGTGGCGTAAGAGCTCTAGCACACTTGCTTATATTTCGTCACCAAGGGAGAGCAAAACCGCTTCTAGGGCATTTGAACCGGTTTTATTAGCCCGCAAAGCGAAAATGGGAGCTTTCCAGCAAAACGAGAAAGATCCATCCAAGTTCATGGGCGTGAATAACTGAACCAACCAGGTTAGATTCGCCAGTGACGTCATTGAAAACTTGGCGCAATTTTCGGGCTACACACAGAATCCATTTCATAACGTGTTAATATCTTAATTTTTTTATTGAAATAAGGTAGATGATCCAGTTTTTGCCATATTAAGAGAAAATTTGAATTTTCACAGTGGATGACTGGTTTAAGTTTTTTTAAGTCGTACAAACACTATTCTTTAATAAATTTTATTGCCTGCTAATTAAAAAATCTTTCTCTGGAAAAAAATTTATATTTTGAGTTATGAATTTTTAAATAATATATCTTAATTTGTACCAGTTTTGGCCACATAAATATCATACAATATAACAGGCATTTTACTGAATATTAAGCAAAAATACAGCATTTTCATGCAGTATCTATTTTATTACATTTTCCTTCTTTATAAGTCAGTTTTTCGTTGCGTATAAAATAACTGAATATCAAATTTCTTACTTTTTAGCCAATTTGTTGTGTGTCAAAGATTTACATTATTTGTTTGAGATTTTTCTTGTTCATATTTCATAAACATTCAGTAAATTTCTAATTCTTATATTATAGCTATATTAAGCAAAAATTAAATAAAATAATATGATTCTTGGAAAAAATTAATGTAGTTTTTTTTCCTATTAGTTTGTATCTATGGATATTATACATAAATTAAGTCTTAAATGATATAAAATTTATTAAAAAAGAGGCTAGTACTGTCCCATAAAAGCATTTCCATAGATGACCAATCTTTTGTAAATGTTCAAGATATTATGATGAAGCTACATTTTCACAAAAAACGGGAGACTTTCACTGACACAGAAATCTTTTGGTGTGTAATTTGCCAAGTTTAATATTCATTAATCTTGCATTAAAAGTATGCATTGAAGCCATGGATAAACAAATATGATGCATTCTATGATTTATGCTATTGAAAATGCTTTGTCGCTTGTTACTTAAAAATAAATATTAAAAAAAGGATAGGTAATTAATAGATTTAGAGTGAGTGTAATATTAATCTTAACATGTAGAGAATATGTATGCATTTTTTTTCAAGCGAAAAAAAAAAGTTCTTTGAGAATAAACATTCAAAATTTACAAAAGTGGTCCATTGTACCCTGGTCTCCCCTATACATAATGTAGACACTTGTACAATTTTTTTTAAAGGTCTGAATTTATATGCAAATACTTAAAGCATCCCTTCAGGAAATAAGAAAACCCCTAAAGATAATTCATTTTAGAATTAAGTTATTTCTGACAGCCTGACGATGAAAGATTGCAACACTTGTGAGTACTTGATACATGTTCATGCATTTAATTTTCTTACAAGTCGTATGTTAAGGGAAAATGTACGAATCATATTGTAAATGACTAAAGAAGAGTTTGTTTAAGCTGTAGGAATGCATCTTATTGTTTAATTTCAAATCGGTGGCTAATTTCTGGACAAATAGATGCGTTTTGTCCAAAACTGGTACAGTTTCCAAAAGTTGGAGCATCTAACCTTTATCTTTTTATTTACTATGTATCAGGGGTGAAAACAGCAAAGATACAAAAAAGAAGAAAATTCACGAGAGTAGCTACATTTTTACGTGAATAGCGACATGCATTAAGGAAGAGATAAGTAAACACTTATTAATGAATGATTTACTCATCACAAAATTATGAAACAAATATGGTCTTGCTTACAGCCATGTATGAATTTTTTCAATAACAAATACTTATTTTTAACATTATAAAATCAATGTTTTTTTACTTTCTTAAAATAGATGCAATTAATAATGTTTTATAATATCAATTTTTATAAAATACATATAATAAACCTAAAATAAATAAATCAGATTTTACTTTATAAAAGAAAAAGGCACAAAAAAGTCCTGCATAATTATCAGTTTACAAAATGTATAAAAAAGCGGAAAATCGCGGATCCGCGGAGGATTTTCACCCCTGATGTATACATTTATTTAGAGATTTTTTTTACCTTTTAACTATGTTGGTAAATTATATAAATAAAGATGAAACACCAATTTTTTTGTGTGCTGTAGAAATAAAAACAATTGAAAATATTTTCTTGGATTCTTTAGCAAATACTATGTGTCGTCTGCACATTCACGATAATTAATTCTTGACCGTTTTCAATTTCTTAGAAAGTTTTAGACGGTTAGAGGATTTTTGTGAATTATAATATTTTATATACGTCATTTTTACATTAAAGATTTTTCTTCTTTTTTGTTCCTTCTGTTTTAAAGTCACCCCATTATCATCACCACTAAAGCTGCCTCAGCGTAAACCAAAGTATATTGGTATCCATGAAGACAAAAGCAATAAAGGACAAGTGCGAAGTCCAACGCTGAAGTGAAAGGACATCGGAAGTACAAACGCCAAAAAAAATATATTTGCATCGCCTAAAAGGCAATTACACATTGCAACTGTCATCCCTTTTTGGGGGGTTGTCTAATCGTAAAGGGGCGTCCAACCCCATTCGGTCAAGGACATATTGAAGGAGAAACCGTCCATCGAATACTTGCTCTCCCTTGGTGACGAAATATAAGCAAGTGTGCTTATATTTCGTCACCAAGCATCGCATATTTACAAACCCTACCCTGATAGAACTGAGGCAGGAAATCGGACAAAATGATTGGCTCGCTTCACCGAGAGCCGATGACGTCGTTCTTTGCTCTCGTGCGAGTACTTTTCATTAATATAATTTCTTAGAGTGTGGGATGTTTTATTTTTTATGATGTTTTAAAAAATAATTTCATTTTTAAAAATATTACAACACACGGAAGAATGTTTTCTGTGCTCAAATGTGGGAAAACGGGGAAGAAAAGTAGGACGACTCTTATTTTGTTAAGATTGCCGTACGCTGCGTGCGAGAGCTGAAAACGACGTCACTGCTCCTCGTAGCCAATGATAATGACTGATTTCCTGCCTCAGTTCTATCAGGGTAGGGTTTGTAAATATGAGACCGGGACAGTCAGTACTGATGATTCTTCCGCTGAAGATGACAAAAAACACATCGGACGTTGATTGTTTATAGTTTAAGGATGAATTTTCTAACTTAAATAAAGAAGAAAGGTTTATTCAATGTAAAAATTGTCTTAGCTGTGCCCACGAAAGCTCCAGTGGCGTGGATGTAGAAGGCAACTACTTTTACACGTGAATCTTGTCTTTAATATTCTTAAATTGTTATATAAAGTAAAAACGATTGCCACCTTTCCACTGAAAATCGAGTTTTCCTAATTTCCTATAACGTTAACAAGTCTACCCTGTTTTACCCACTAGTGGGGTAAAACCGGGAAGTTTGACTTTTTTTATATAAAAATCATTAAAAAAAAGTAATGAAACTGTGACTTTTCTGGAAAGATATATTGTACTCCGATAAACAATGAATATTTTAATGAAATTTGACAAGCTTTCTGTCGAATATTTTAGCTCCAGAAGGCCTTCGAACCCTAGCAACCCGGTTTTGCCCCACTTTCCCCTAGTTAGTTATATGATCTGTGGGTTCTCGTCAAACCGCGGGAATGCTCAGTCACTAAAATAAGCGACTGAGCTAGCGTAATTCATTAGCCGATAGCCTGGGACTTTAGGGCATGTAACAGTATATAATATCAAATTGCATAAAAAATAAAGCCTGTAGAGAGAAATGGATTTAAATCAGTGATAAGAAAGCATATTAAATTAGTTGAAAAATGTTATGCAACAGATATTGAAAAAAAATCTCCCCTGTCCTTTAAAATTAAAACAAATGCATGTAATTTTATATTTCAGAAAAAACGACACTAAACAACATTTTAAAAAAGCTTTACGTATCATGACATGGAAGTTACGCAGGCAATGTGCTGACACAGTGGCGAATCCAAGATTTAGGTCTGGGTGGGCTGAGGTATAAAAAGTTCTGTATAGTCGTGACGAATGTCAAATCTTATGGCTTATGTAAACAAAACACTAACTTTACTCACCTGACAATAAGAATCATATGAAACTCTACAATACTTTCGATAATTTAACAAAAAACACAATGAAATGAACTAGCAAAAACATGTTTTTGACCGTGTCAACGCTGCAAATGCGAGTGGAATGACTACAAAAGTGGGAAAACTTTCGAGCCTGTCAAAAACCAGGAAGAAATGTTTTCACTTTTTTTAAAGGGAGATTAAGAAAAAACAGCTGTAGTGATTTGAAATAAAATAGAGATTTCTGGTCTATCTCTGCGGGGGGGGGGGCTGCAGCCCGATGGCCACACCCCAGGATTCGCCACTCTGCTGACATATGACTTCGAATGTCTGTCCGCTGTTGCGTTTCGGTTAAAAATAATTTATCACAATTGTAGTTAAGCTTTTTTTATTATTTTGCAAAATTATTTAAAAAGAAACACCTTTCTTTGAGTACAATTAAAAGCTTTATCTGCAAAATTAACAAAAAAAATGCATTATTTTTAATCATCAGAATCATAGCGTGAATAGTCTCTTTCAGGTGAACGAGGTGACGAGAAACTCTGGGGATAAAAATCGTTTCTCTGATGGTAGGCGTTCATTTTCCTCAGTTCTTCGAGAATTTCATGCATCATCCGCAGCAAATCCCTCATGGTCACCTTTTTATCGCGTGGCCAGTAACCCTCATCAGGGCTCCTCCTGCCAGGAGGGTAGCGATCATCATAATCAGACATGGTAGCGATGAAGCGATGTCTCACCAAATTCAGGAAGTTAAAATCGTTGTGATATCTGTAACAAATAAAAAATATATGCTTGTAGGATTATCAATTCCAATAGACTTATTAAAATATTTTAAAAAAAGAAATTAATGAGATACAAAAATCGCTTGGCCGTAAAAGAAATTAATTAAAAAAATCGTTTGGAATCAATTATTTTTTAATTAAGTTATAAAAATAAAGTGGCAACGCCATATTTGTCTTCAGCTAACGTTCCCTAGCAACGGAAAAGAAAAAAAAGTTATTAAGATGGATTCGAGGTCAGTGAATTAATGTAATATGTGCGATGTGTGTCTTGTGAAAATCGTCAAATAAAAAATCTTATTTTTGTAAAGAAGGCTCACCATTCTTCGTGCAATCCTGTACATCGTTAAAGAAAAATCACTTGAAAATAAATGGCAACTGTAATTACTTAAAGAGTGCTTGAAAGCAGGGCCGTACCGAGGGAATGGCGAGACTGAACCTCGCCAAGGGTCCAATCTCGCCATCCCCTCGCAGTCAGAGGAGAGCGCGAAAATGACCGCCTGAAACAAGATTGATACGGTTTGCTGTGCAAATAAAAAAGAATTTAAGAATAAGCCTTCTGTGGCTGATTAAAATATTAAGGGTAAATTAAAAATCTTAGAAAATATGTACAAATTGTAATTTATTTATTCCAATGATACAGTTAATTTTTTGTGTATAACATTTTTCATCATTAAAGTATCATTTTTCAAAAAAACATTTTTATTATACCTACCTTAAAAAAATATAAAATTTTCTAAACCTGTTAGAAAAAAAATTATAGGAAGTTAGTTATTTGGGGAGAAGATCATGGAGTGAATGAAAAATTAACAAATATATAACAAATAGGGGCGCAACTTTGGCAGTTCTGCCAATGGCTCAGGATCACCTCGGTACGGTTTTGCTTGAAAGTCATGCTGTGTGTGTGCATGATTTTACTTGTTTTAGAAGGAACTGTTCAGTGTTTAAATTAAGTTTGCTTTGATTTCGGGAATCAGCGTGAACCACTTTTTGAGAATGTTCTAATACAAACTTATTGTTTGTTGATTCTTGTTCTTTCATTTTTACATAATAGGGAACATATTTAACCAGTGCGTGTTGCTTTTGTATTTCTATATATTTGTATTCTTTTTTCTCCTCTTTTGGTACCTGTGCTAGTTTACACTTCGTATGCAAGATTTATACTGATGCTTAACCCCTTCGGGACGGCCGCTCGTGCCCACCGGCCGAAGCATTTTCTTCCGCTAAGCCTAACACGCGTTAAATTTCGTCAACAGTGCGCGCAGGGCCGGCCTGAACAAAGGCGGGGCCTTGAACCTGATTTCGTAAAACAAAATATTTTATTGCATTAGGATTGTTTTCACGGATGTCATACGGTGTAATTTGAGTTTCGCGATTTTGATTTTTCAATAACTGTTAATTATATATTTCATCAGTTTGTTGGATATTTTCGGTTTTTAAAAATTCTGCAGGGGAGTTCCTCCTGTTTTCAACCATTTTCTTTCTTTTTAAAAAATTTATCAGATCCACACACGCGTTTCATTCCAGAATCCCTGTCTCTAGTCATATTCCGAAATTGTCCAAAAATAATATTAAAAAAATTAAGATCAATTTTTTAGTAGTATGATTACAACAAACAACAATGAAATATATTATTTAGTAATTTTCAGTAATATATTATATTAAGCATTTGTCTTCCCTTTAAATAAGAATATTTTATTTATTTCCCCATCAAACATATGATGTACTATCATCCGTTACAACGCAAGCATAATGAAACACATTGTTTTTACTTTTCTTACTCTGTTTTGGCTATGTAATGAGATTCGAAGCCGCCAACCTTGCCTTTGATCGGTTGACGTGAAATGTGCACATAACGCGTGATTATATTCAAATGCATGTTTAGTCGGATTAAAATAAAAAATTAGAAGGCATTTTTAATTTGCAAAATCAGTCAGCTGCGCGGGACCTTTAGAAAAAGCGGGGCCTAGTGCGGCCGCACCGTTTGCACCGCCCTCCGGTCGGCCCTGAGTGCGCGTTACATAATAATGCATAAAAAGTGTTCTTTGCATAGAAATGAAACCATTTTTAAATATGCGGTAAACGATATCAAATTCTAAATCATAAAAAAAGTTTAATTAAAATACTTGTTTTTTAATAATAAAAAAATAAAAATATAGTCTATTTTCCTATAATTGAAAGTACCTAAATAAACACTAGATTATTGATGAAAAATTCGAAAATATAGGAAAAAATAAATATTTACATTCAATATTATAAAATACTTCAAGAAAATTGTAATAATTAACTCTTGAAAGCCTTCTGAAAAATTTTCTATTTTCGGACTCCATTGGCATGACGGAATTGGAATCGATATATTAGGTATTAGTACTATCCTCTTCTAATTCAGAATTTGATGATTCATAACTATCTAAAGAACTCTAATAATTTATTGCTTTATCACTACCGTCGGAAAAAATCTACAGATTTGTCATTTAAAAAATTACATATTTCCTCCTCGGAAAGTTAACGCGTTCCTTTAGCAATAACTGCAAAAATAAAACAGAGAGGCACAAAAACCCTTGACAGAATATCTCGCATAAAATCCCAACCCAAGCCAGAGGAGAAACTATAAACCAATCACTCCAAAATGAGTTAAAGAGCTCTTTAACACATGCTTCTATTTACACTCGCCAGCACGTGTTTCTGTTTATACTCTCAAAAATCAAATAATTCTAATAGAATGATTCACAGACACGTGGCCGACTACAACCTGACCTCGGAGAGAGAAATATTAATGTACAGGACCAATCTTTTGAAATAAACATGTAATAGTAACGCCATATGATAGAAAACATTTTGTTCCGAAAGCCAAACGCATATGTGCGGCTCTCGGCCCACAGCAGCACTTTCGCCGTAATGCAAGGATGCGGTGCTCGGCCCTGAGATGTGTCAAGCTGAAATGCATATATGCGGCGCTCGTCCCGAAGGGTTTAAAATTTTCCCATTCCCCTCCTTGAATGGCGCAGTTTTTCCGAAGAAAAAGAAAACGTTGTGCATTGCTATTTCAGCAAGAACCTTGCTGTTGCTTTTTCCAGAATTAGAATGCTTTTAAAAACAATTCCACCCATGTAAATCTTTTTTCCAATAGTTCTTAAATATTTCTTCTCCCCCCTCCCCATTTCCACTCACATCCATTCTAAACTGATCTCCGCTCTAGGACATCCGTCACATCCCCATGTGACGTGGCGTAGTAGTATGTTATCATAAATACTACGTTTTCTGCAACTACTTTGTTTACAATTGGTTCAAATTCATTTTACAACAAATTATACATACTTTACCCATATCACTAAGCTCTCGTAAGGAATTGTCAAACTCCATAGAATATTGATGAGGGAAAAAAATTGATACCTGTTACTGTTTCTTTTCCCTTCAGGCTACGATTCAAAATCAGTTGAAGCACAACAAGACACAGTCATGCTGTGATTTGACAGTTCAATATTCGAAAAAATAACAAATCAGAAGCACGGCGAGGAACAGATATGTTGTACCAATTTTGGGACCTAACCAAGCTACTGCCCGGAAGAATAGTTGGATCTTACGATCCGAACTACTGTCCTACCACCACGAGAAAATCCCTGAACAGGGTTGGTTCAAGTAGACGGGTCGAAGAAAGGACGGAAACGGGTATAAAATAAACCGCAACATTTGGCAAACTAAGTGCACTCCGTTACTCGAGGAATTAGTTTCCGACCGAAGAACAAAGCGAAATGAGACTTGCGCCGGTTCCATCTGCGCCAAACGAAATAAAGCCCTTTCCTTCACCCCCGAAA
>BGPR01039599.1:0-14249 GCA_013235015.1 Araneus ventricosus
GTTATTATAAAAGTTATGAAAAACGTATATTTTCGAAAAATTTAGATTGATGCGCTACCGCAAGATGTAAGCAATATTTTTTTGCATTTTGCTTATCTACCCTAGAGGCAAGTGTTCAGGACTATACCGTTTCGAAAAGAAAAAAGTTTATTCGCCCCATTCTAGTGTCTGTGTCTCCTACTCCTTTGATTTATAATCTACTTCTGAAGAACTAAGCAGTAATGAAGTAATGAAATCGAAATCTTGTGCACAAGCCGAGAGCCAAACATTGAAACTCAAAAATTTGTACAAAGTGAGTTAAATCATTTAGTTCGCAACTTAAATCCTTGAAAAAAATAGTACTCAAGTTTTTGGATCAAGGCTTAAAATTAAAAATATAATTGCAAAAAAAAACATTTTCTTAGTACAGATACTGATAAAAAGAACTTATGCATTTTTTTCAAAGAAAGACAATTTGTATACTGTGCAGATATTCCTGGATTTATAGCTCATTTATCTTTCACTTCTGATCCTTGGCAATCTCATGCAAGACTAAGAGAAGAAAGCTTAAAAGGTATACTGAAAAAAAGTAACGTTCTTGCTTCAATTAATGTAGCGTATTAAGTAATTTTAAAAGAGTCACATGAGACATTATATATGTTATTTAGAGTTTGAAGCATATATTATTTTTTAATTTTGTAAATATGTTTTAATGCTTTGTTTATTCTGAAGAATTACGAAGACATCGTCAAATCTTTTTTCTTAAGTTCCCATATATTATTAGTTAATTCCTCACTGATTTTAATTTTCAAAAAAGTTGCAGAGGATGATAGGATTTTGTGAATCAAAATATCTTATTTAAAATCAGTTTTTACATTGATATATTAAACTTGAAATCATTATAATCCTGAGCAACGACAGGTATATCAGCTACTAGGAATATATGAGAGAAACAGGCTTAAATAACTCTATTTTTGTGGAAACGGCTATTTTTCTTGATGGTTTTCAACAATGTCCAAAGTTCTACTTTATTGACAGTTTCAATTTAGCAATATTTTTCTTCCAGCTAATACATTTGTGAAATATTAATAGATCCCGCTTCCACAACATATGTTAAAATGGAAGTATTTATTGTCCTATGGGTTTCGCTGTATATCTTTAAAACTACTGGTCGGAAAAGGCTGAAATTTTTCACAGCGGTGCTAAAGTTGTTGCTTTTTCGATTGGCGACTAAATTTTAATGCATTCCTATTCAATAATTTTTTAACATATAAGTTTAATAATTAAATGAAATAAAAATATTACTTCAAATTTGAAAAAAGTGTGCAGCTTTTTTAGGGTTAATTAGCTGTTTAAAAAATGGCAAGAAATATTGTAATCTATCTATTATATTTAGAGATACGTCAAAAAAATGGCAAGCTTCATTAATCTTAAAGACGCCTGAGTTTTAGCTATTTATAATTCAACAGCCGTTTCTTTGGAACTGAAAGGTTTCACATGTATTCGAGCCAAGCTAATTAATGGTGGAGAGTTTGAATTCGTATTCTATATATGGTGTTGACATTTCAGTACAGATCGAGTTAATATGAAGTTTATTATTGAGAGAACGCCTTGAATGAAAAAAAATTGTTTCTATTTTAGAGACCATTTTTCTAGGAAGGAAATATTTTTGGTTTTAATGTATAGTTCCTAAGTAACGATTAGTGTTCTCATATTTTTTGACGGATTTCAAATGAGTCCCAAAAAATCAGGGTATTCCGATTAAGCTCATTTTTTATCCTTCTTTAATTCGCCCTTTTCCAAGTTGGATTGGCAAGTGTACAATCATCGCATATTCAAGTTATGCGTTATGCGAAGTTTCATATCTATCACCCAATACACAGCCGTAAATTCAGCTCGAATTTTTGGTGACTTGTGCAATAGAATTTGGTTTCTAGTTGGCAGCTTTAATTTATAATAACCATTGGGAAGAAAACTAATCTCATATCGTGTATTGATCGATGAAGAGAGATAAATGAGTCCGTTACGCCGTCCATTTGCTCTTACGTTAAATAAGGAGATGGAATTATATTTCACAGTGAGCGAAATTGTCTGTGGAAAGAAGGGATGAAATACAAAACTTTGAATTCTTAATCGCAGATTTTATTTTAGAAGTAGGCCTTTAAATTTCTATGACTTTATTGATTTGAACTCGTAATAAACGTTTAGCTAAATTTGCTTCAGTAAAAGATATATTTTTTAGAATTTAAGCTGCTTTTATAGTCGAATGGTATTGGCGCAACTGTCTGTAAAACAATATTCTGCAGAGCAAATTATATTATTTTACAAAAAATATTAATGACTAAACTCTAGGAACAAGTGTTTGATAAATTAGACTGGCCATCACATACTTTGGAACTGATTTTATGTGGAAAGTTCCAGTCGAATTGGGATACTACATTCGCATAATTAAAAAAGATCATTTAAAAATAGCTAAAAGACGTTCTACCACTTATAATATTTTAGATAATATATACAAAATTTTAAAATTCTCACTACGACAACGTTGACAATGAAAGGATCTAATTTCTTTAATATAAAGCCTGGCGTTTTATAGCTGGGCTCACAAATAAAGATAAATGTTATTGTGAATGGGTACGAATGTCATGTGAAAACGTGAATGATATAATATGCGAATCTAAAGGTTCTGAGATTGGATTATTAGTAATGTTATATACCGCAGAAGAATCAGAACTGTCGTTGAAGTGAAAAAGAATTCAAAGTACTATTTACTCTTCTCCACGGCCTCCTCATAGCCCAGAGAAGCAAGCAAGTTTCAGCAGTTGAACAGCGCAGTAGTACAAAATCAGTAACATAAATTATGCCCTCTTCAGTGCTATGGGTTCCATTAAACAAACTGTTCACTTTTTCGCAATATCTGACTGTTTGACAAAAATGTAATACTGTTAAAACGAGTCAAATTTTATATTATTCTTGACTTGTTGACGCAGCGAAAGTGGAGGATATATAGGATTCATATTTCCATGTGAAAAACGATAGCAGCGCTCCTATGTGTGGAAATGGGATTTAACTGCTTCGAGTGCCGGATATCTTATTTTGATTCGATTTATTATATTAGGGAAATATGATACGTACTTTAAGAAAAAATAAATGATATCTGCAAATAACCTTTATTCACCATTCCTCGAGATGAGAACGGTATGTTTCAAATATTCTTCAAATTTTTTTTTTAAATGAGACATAAATTAATTGCAATTTTGTAATATTTTAAAGTTTTAATTTCGGAATTGTATATAAAACAATGAAATTTTGTTTTATTTTTGTGCTGTAGCAGTAGCATTTTAAAATGCTTAATATATGGAATAATCTGAGAAAATATGCATTATTTGTTTAAAATTTTTGTTTCCTCGAATTTTGATAGATTTTCACCCCAAATAAAATGAATGGGGAATAAAAATAATTTTAGAATATAATAATTTATCTTTCACTATTACTGTTGAAAAATAACTTATTTGAATTATTTTTACTTATTTTGAGCTGTTATAATATTTTAGGGTGGCAATTTTTCGAAAATTCTAAATCAGGACACACTTTTAGGGAAAACAATTGGTGGAGCGTTCATCATATTTTGAAAATTAGTAAAAAAATTATTACTAAAACTACATAGCGCGGTAATGAGGATGAATTATTGATAAATAATATGCTATCTAACCGGAACAAGTTCAGTACTCTAATATCTCATCTACCCTTTTTAAAATTTTTTTAAATATTTCTAAAGAATATATTGATTTTAGTAACAATTAATTTTTTAGGTGTTTGATAATATTCTATGCAAGTTAGATCAAGATTATACTTGTTGATTACCAGTATTTCAAAGTTCCAACATGTAATTTTGTTTTATCGCTGGTCACTATTGCTTGTCCTTGATCTAAAAACACGTTTGATAGCTGCGTTAGTTTTTGACAGACACAATATTCTACTAATTTACCACTGTTGTTATAAGAAATACTATTTCCTTTCAAAGCTGCAAATATTTGATTTCATTTGTATTAAACAATGATGTCGACTTCTGTCTCAAATTGAGAATTTTTTCGTTTGTAGTGTAGCGGAGAACAAAGGATGTTTCATCAGACAGTTCGTCTTCAACTAAATTGAATTCTGGAAAATTATGTACGATATAATCACTGCAATCTTGAATGTTGTCAAGGGTGGGATTGTACTTAAAAAATCCATTTAAATTTTTCCTATGTTGAAAATGTCCTCCCAACTTCTCTAGATACCGAAGGCATGTCCCTTAAAATTTAATCACTTTTTCTTTGATAACAGAAAGTTTAATCACACATTCTTCCTCTACATTCTTTACATTTTGCCGCACTTGTAATAGCAAGAAATCGTTTGCTTTTCTTTCAGTTATCGTTTTTAGGTTTTGCCGTAGATTCTGCTGGTTTCTAGAAAAGAAATCTCCTGTCCTTCTATATTCAAAATAACATTGTGGAATATCAGTGATACGTTATGCAAAAAATGAAAACAAGACTCTGTTTCTCAGTTACTAAAATAACTGTCGGGCATATTTTGTTTAAAAAAAATATGTTTTTAAGGCAACATATATTTGTAAAACGCTTTAAATATCAAGAGGTTATTCTATCTACTGTGTGGGCACTATATCCCAAAATAGTTTTATATTCGACATTTTATTTTATATTCACAAAATTTCTTTAGTCCATTAAAGTACACTGAGTATATATATAAAAGTAAGAATAAATCTTAGTTACAAACGTTTGCACTTTATTTGGTAGGCTATCAGCTGTAGTCTGTATATAATTACACTGCGCTGCAAAAAAAAATTAAATTTCGAGCCCTGATACCATTTCTTCTGATTCTTATGTAAAATGACCTCCTAAATCCAAATATGACACAAATTTTGCCCCATTACCCACCGTTTTCTCGGGACGCCCCCCCACCTCTATTTGTAACACTGTTTGGTAATTTTATGCCCATGAATTTGATTTGGAGGGGGGAATCATTATTTTAACCATTAAATGTCTTCTGAGGGGTAACAGAGGTGAAAAGTTCTAAAATATGAACATTTGTAGCAAGTGGGAAGATTTGGGTGGCGATTTGCCCCCTTAAATTAAAAAAAAATGACCGGTTTTTCTGGTTTGTTTTCGCAAGTTTTTCACTTATTTTCTACATATTCCAGCCCCAACTTTTCCTCACCCAAACACCCCATATAATAAAAATATATAGCAACAATTTTGGCTAAAAGCGGGTGAGGGGGAGAGGTCCCGAAGCCCTGACAAGAAAGTTTGGAAGATAAACTGTGCAACGTTGCCGCTCTTTATTTTTATCACTGTTCTGTAATTTTATGACCATGAATTTGATTTGAAGGGGGGAAGGATTATTTTAACACTTAAATTTAAAAATAAAAATATAATATATAATAGTAAATAATAATAGATAATATAATAAAGATGTAATAAATAATCATTCATCTGGTGCTTGCTTTCCTCTTGTACCATGCAGTAGAAGTTTTTCGTACCAATTTATTTATTATACATTATATATCTATTTTTAAATTTAAGTGTTAAAATAATCCTTTCCCCTCTCCAAATCAAATTCATAGCCAAAAAATTGCAAAACAGTGATAAAAATAAAGAGCAGCAACGTTGTACAGCGAATCTTCCAAACTTTCTTGTCAGGGCTTCGGGACCTCTCCCCCTCCCCCTCTTTTAGCCAAAATTGTTGCTATATATTTTTATTATTTGGGGTGTTTGGGTGAGGAAAAGTTGGTAAAGGTAAAAGGGTAATATTACGGTACTAAACTTGTTTCGGTAAAAATACATGTTAAGTAAACACCAAAGAGATTATCAAATCGTATGAGCTCTTCCTGAATTTATAGCCTTCCCACAGGGCATGACGTGACATTGAATCCTCCAGAAAAATCCAAATCTCGGCTCTTCTGAGAGATAGCGTCATAATTCTTCAATTTTATAGAATCTTTTGGGTAAGCGGCCTTGTAGCTATTAAGAGTATCTGTAAAAAATTCTTTCTAATCACAAGATTAACATTGTAGGAAAAATGGTTTTACAGATTAATAGATCGGCGCTTTATTATATTCAATAAATTTAGTTTAATATTAAAATTTAATTAATGATAATCAATTAAACTACAATGAATTATAATTTAAACAATAACGATTAAATTTATTTGAGATTAATAATTAATTCAATGAAGTAATTCTTAGTTTTTGAAAGTTGAAATCACCATAAACATATAATTTATTAAACGGATTCCTAGATCCGCTCTTGATCTATATGTCCCTGCCCCCTTGGTATACGCAACTGGTTGAAGACGAATTGTTTGATCAAACATCCTTTGTTTTGCGCTACTCTACAAAAGGAAAATTGACCAATGGAGACAAAATTCCATAATATTATCGCACTTATGGAATAATATATTTACAGCCTTCAATGTAAGTGATGTTTCTTTCATGAATATTGGTAAATTAGTAGAATGCTGTCTGCGTTTGCCTGGAACTAACTCAGTTACGGAACTTTTTTCAATTTATTGACCAACAATATTGATCAGTGATAGAACTAAATACATGCTGAAACTTAAAAGTTTGTACTGATCACACGATATAATTTTGATCTTACTTGGAGTGTATTTTATCAGAAGATCCAAAAAATTAATTGTAACTGAAATTAATTCATTCTTCCTAAATACAGTGAGATTATAATTAAAGTTCAACATTCAAAAAACTGTGAAAAAAGAACCACTGCTGAGCATGATCTGAAATTTAAACTGAGTATACTCGAAGAAGGGAGAAAAAGTATGTAAAAAGGAAAATGGTTCAAAATTTTAGAAATATATGCCGCTATCCACCCCATAAAACTTATAAGGGATCAGGTGCCAGTGACATTGGCAACCCAATGCAACAGACATTGCGTGGGTTGCAGTTTTAACCAACTGTACAAAAGCATCAATGGATAAACAATGACTTCTAAATCATTTGGAAGTTGCTGAAATCTAAATTGATACGCAATCCAACACAAAAGGCTCAAGAACTGTTCAATATGCTATCCACCGCTTACTATCATAAGTTCAAACCGACAAATAGCATGTTCCACAACAGATCGGAGTGTAACTGTGCTCATGTTCTGAACGTGCTATGCAATACGTGTCTTTAGTTCAGCTAAGTTTGCAATCGGACCACAGAATACAGCATGTTTCAGATAACCCCACAACCAGAAATCCCAAGGATTAAGATCCGGAGATCTTGGCGGCCAGTTTGTTGGAAAATGAAGGCTGATAATTCTATCAATTCCGAAATGCATGCTGAGAAGGCTCTTAACAGGATATTGAATGTGTGGAGGAGCTCCGTCTTGCATGAAAATTGTGCTACCTACACATGCAAGTTGTTCAAGTGCTGGAATGATATGGTTGCGAAAAAGATATTCATAGCATACACCATTGAAGAAACAAGGGACAAATCTCTTAAAAAAGAATGGCCCGACGACACACGCACCGCACAGTTACATTTTGAGAATGAAGAAGTGCTGGTTGATGTCTGAACGGATTTTCTTTTGCCCATATTCTGCAATTCTGAGTATTGACATATCCGTGGATATAAAAATGAATTTCAACTATCCAAAAATGTTCCATTGTTTCTTATTTTGTATATTTGGACGTGTAAAGCGCCATCTATTGCTAAAAATGTAAACTATTTTTTGTCTTCTGCCATACTTCTCCCCCCGTTTCTTCGAGAATACTTAGCTTAAATTTCAGGTCATTCTAAACAGTGGTTCATTTTTTACAGCTTTCTGAAATTTGTACTTTAATTATAATCACCCTGAATATTAGGGGAAAAATTGACAAAAGGGTAATGGAGATGTTACGGTACTAAACTTGTTTCTGTAGATTTACATATATTTTTCAAATATCTCATATTCATTTCCGCTAGATTTTGATTTACGCAATGAATGGAATGATTAATTTTGTTAATTTTAAACATACACTTTTCAGAACTTTCATTTACTTTTTCAGAATCAAGAAGTACTGGTTGATGTCTGAATGAATTTTCCTTTGCCCATATTCTGCAATTCTGAGTATTGAAATATCCGTGCATATAAAAAGGAACTTTATCTAACCAAAAAATGTTCCATCATTTCTTATTCTGCATATTTTAAACACGCGCTATCTATTACTAAAGTTTTAAACTGTTTTTTTCTTCTGCCATACCATTTCCCCTGTTTCGAGTATACTTGGCTTAAATTTCAGTTTAATCTAAAAAGTGGTTCATTTTTTACAGCTTTCTGAAAGTTGAAGTTAACGTGGTCGTCTAAAAGTTTTTTACGTCGACTTCCAACACTAGATGTCGCTGATCGCAACTCGGCGAAAGCGATTTGCCTACGTATCTTGTTACCCTGCATTGCCTTCTCAGAGTTGAAAAAACGTTGTGCGCATACGCTCTGACTGAATCTTGGAAAATTTTCTCTGTACATAACGTTGACGATATCATCAGAGCGCATGCGTATTACTATGTAGTTGTAATCGTATATGAGTAATTTCGTTTACGCGTGAATAGCAAAGAGGGGTGGGTGAATAAGCTCCTCTTACAAACCGTTAAACGTGTTTCCTTATCGCAAACAAAATGATAGTAGGATGCTTTACGGCAGGTTCGGCTACTTTTTTCCGTAAAAAGCCATTTTTAGAATTATATTGATCAAAATAAAAATTTGAGACCGGAAGTCTGCAACTCGAACTGTGAAATATGCATTTTGAAAATTGAGTCTAAAATAATTTTTTTTTTTTTGCTAAAATTTATTTAATTTTCCCTTTTTTTAAGTTAACAAAATACACTGCAATTCAATTATCTATTTTGAATTTTACAATAGCCGTAATTATAATCATAAGATATAATTATTAAAGTAAAAATAAGTGATTTAAAACATTTTTACATATAAATTATCATTTTTCTTTCGTCAGGCAGTATGCTTGGACTTCAAATATTTTATATGCTTAATTTGTATGAACAATAAAATTAAAATATATACTTAACAAAAAAGAACAATATCAAGTTTCTAATGAGATTTTGTTGCTGAATTGAAGTTTTCATGACACCATGTGAAGATTTTTTTATCGTAGTTAAATTCAATTTAATTTTTTTATACGTATATTATTTACTAACATAAAAAGAGTCGCAATTATGCCTTGAAAGAACCATGCTTTACAGAAAATACTTTAAAGAAAATTGGAAGTTCAAATCAATCCACATGTTGCCGGAATATAGAATGCAGAAAACTGGAAAGCACGCACGTTTCCTAGGCATTCTATTGAAACCCAAATGACAAAGCGGCAAGTATGAAAGAAATCGTCCATTCAATTTTATAAGAAATAAAATTAAGTGCAAATCAAAATAAAATTATTTCCTTCCTTGATGTAACATGTAGGTTCACATTTTATTTCGTTTTCTTTACTAAAAAAGACAAAAACTTCAATATGTGTAACTTTGAATTTACTTTACGTATTTTGAATAAAAGATTTTTTACGGCATTTTTATTTTTTCAGAATAACATTTGCATTTTTGAGGAATGCACGTCTTGTAAATAATAGAGCCTTATGATCTTTTTCATACTTTGCCTAAATAGCATTTGTCATTCTATAGAATGGCTAGGTATTATATACAATGCCTATGGAAAGTATATAATAAATATCATATTTCATTCTTTGCCTAAAAGTGACCGGCATTCTATAGAATGCCGGCGTTTCATACATTGTCAGTAAAGCCTATAAGAAATAGAAGAGTGTCGTTTTCACACACATTCTGGATTAGCATTCATAATATATATAAAGAAACCCAATTCCACTGAAGATCCGTCGTGTATGGGGCCTGTTGCACGCTAAATCATACGTAGTGGTCAAACATCCTCCTGTTGGTGTGGCGTGGAAGTTTGGAGAGGGAGGTACCAGCTCAGGTGTCGTTCTCGTCATCTGACCGTGGTTCAAAATTACGAGGTCCGTCCCAAAATAGCCCTCGTGTTGCTTCAAAACGGGACGTTAATATAACTAAACTAAACCTATCGAATTAAATATGATGCATAGATGAAATTTTTAAAATTCACTTTAAAGTTGAAAATTTAATGAAAAAAGGACGTTTAAAATAATCTATAAGTATGGAAAATAATAAAATAACCTGTACCAAATGGGGTCATTTACCTGGCCTGGAATTAGACATAAAAGAAATCTAAAATCAGACAGATAAAGAGCAAGTAAGACTTTACAGAACGAAATCCGAAGGCTCACTTAAACTAGACTGCATGTTTAAAAACAATTTATGGCTTTAAGGGTCCCAAACGGTTTTCTACGACCCCCAAAGAAAATACCCATTTGCCGTGCTCGAAATTTTGATATATCTCGCTCTACAAACCAAAACTGCACTACTATGCGTTGGTGTGAAATGGAAGTTTGGAGAATTGCGTCACAGCTCAGGTAATCTGGTCAGCATCTGGCATCTCTCGTCATCTGGTCAGCATTTAAAATTACGAGGTCCTTTCAAAAACCGCCCTCCTGTAGCTTAAAAACTTGACTTTAATCTAATATAATACAACGCAATAATAGAGAGTAGACACAGACTAAGTTCGAAACTCCAACATTATTACATTCAGGGCCGTCTTAACAAATCTCAGAGCCCTGGGCTGGAGTTAATTGGCGCCCCATCAGAATCGTTACTACGAATTTGAACGCCTGAGGCCTTCAGGAAAATAAAATAAAAAATACCTACCCATAAAGAAAATACTTACCAAATAAAATAATTTGAGACCAAAAAGAGAGAGAGAAAAAAGTCACTTGTTCTCTCTGATTAACGCCTTAAAGTTCATATAATTTAAATGTGAACTTTTTCATATTTAAAATTGTAATCGAATAATTTCTAGTTCAGATCCCGTTGGTTTGGTGCAGAAGTTTAGAGAGGGAGGTGCCAGCTCAGGTGTTGTCCTCGTTATCTGACCGCGGTTCAAAATGACCAGGTCCATCCCAAAATAACCATCATGTTGCGTTAAAAAGGGACGTTAATGTAACTAAACTAAACTAAATTCTGGTACAGAACTAAAATATTAAATAAAATCAGTGTAGTAAATTTGGCGCCTTTGGATCATTGTCGCCTCTGGGCTCTAGCCCAATAAGCCGATTGGATAAGACAGCCCTGATTACATTGATGTTCTTTTATCTTGTAATTTCGATTATTTCTTGTGAAAACTTCAGAAGCGATATTATCTAAATGATTTTCATTGATTCGAAATTTGCATGCAGTAACTTTTAGTTATGTA
Organism: Araneus ventricosus; assembly: GCA_013235015.1. Taxonomy (NCBI): domain Eukaryota; kingdom Metazoa; phylum Arthropoda; class Arachnida; order Araneae; family Araneidae; genus Araneus; species Araneus ventricosus. Next base: position 11,307 of record BGPR01039599.1, read on the forward strand.
TGTAAAAGTTGGTTCAAAACAAAATTCACCACCGAGCTTCATTTTGGAAAGGACGATGATTTCCTCGATTTTTTTTTCGAAAAACTAAAAAAACTAAAATGATTCCATGCCAAAACGAAAGATTCTTGCAACGATTATATTTCTAAGAAAATCGAGAATCAAATTAAAAAAACAGCATGCAGTTTCGTCAATTATTGAATTAATAGGAGCTGTTCAAAGTTGGTGTCCGGTATAACGGATACCAGGTCTGAAGGGGTTAAGACTTTACAGAATGAAATCCAAAGTCTCACAGAAACGAGACTCAAGTGTTCGAAAGATTCTCCCCAACTCAACCTTAACCTCCGTGAACCCTCCTTATATATAGACTGCGTATTTATATAAAACAATTTATGACTTTCAGGGTCCCAAGCGGTTCTCTACCGACCCTCAAGAAATTAAAGCCATTTGCCTACCTCAAAATTTCTATATATGTCGCGCTACAAACCGAAACTGGACCACTATTCGTTGGTGTGGAGTGGAAGTTTGGAGAATGGCGTGACAACTCATTTGTTCTCGTCATTGGTCAACATTCAAAATTACGAGGTATGTTCCAAAACTGCCTTCGTATAGCTTAAAACCTTGATGATAATATAATATAAAACAACGCTGTAACAAAGAGTAGACAAAGAGTAAATTGGAAATCTAGCATTGACGTTCCTTTATCTTGAAATTTCAACTATTTCTAGAGTCAATGCTTGCTAGTTATAGCAGAAAATAATATCCTCACGTTAGTGTGGAGTGGGAGTTTGGAGAATGATACATTTAAAATGGAAAGATTAAAATTACGAAATCCGTTCCAAAACCGCCCTCGTGTAGCTTAAAAACTGGACGTCAATCTTATATGAAACAACAGCATAACACAGAGTAAATTAGAAACTCCAGTATTATTACACTGATAATCGTTTATCTTGTCATTTCGATTATTTATGGTGACAACTTCAGAAAATATTATCTCAACGAATTTCATGGATTCACACATTGATGCCAAGTTTACATGCAGCAACAAAAAGTGTAAATAATATTTCGCTACTTTTTGGCTCAAAATTTTAAAATGTAATCAAATTTTGAGATTCTAAAAGTATTGCGCTGAAATTAGATAAATTCTGAAAATAATGATATTAAACAAGTAAATATAGAATTAAAATAAGCTCGATTATGATGCTTTTCATAAATATGTCATAGGTTTCCGCTTTTCTTTATAAATATATAAATATAGGGAGAGTATACTTATTCTCCTACAGTTTTGGTAGATTCATTCGAGTCCACAAAAAATAAGTAAAAATTAAATATTCGCATAATTGATGTATGTTTAATTTTTAAACACAGCACGAAATGACCCATATTAAAAATGAAATGTAAATATTTTTATTTTCTAGCAAATGAAAAAAATATTTTAGAAATGTTTACTGTATTTAAAAATATGGAGAATTTAAAAAATTGTGTTTGATAATTTTAGTATGATTGTAACTGTTCTTTAAGTTCTATCAAATGTTTATTTGCATGGAGAAGAATTTTGTGCTTCTGTTGCTGTGTTTATTTGTAAGCACAATTCTTATTTCGATGACAAATATTTACTTTCTTTTTCTTTTGAGTTTAGTACCCAAGGGTAAAGTTATTGTTTGACACTTTCAATAAATAGCACGTTTTTTTCTTTCATTATTGTATCGCAACTTTGAAAAAGGGATGTGATTATTAGTTTCAATCAAGAAAATAATTTATATAAGTAGCCACAAATGCTAGAATAACTATCAAAAATAACCTTCTATACATTATATTTAATTAAATCTTTACATCTTGTTTAAATCAATAAATTTATTATTAATGATAATTACAAGAGTATAGACAGCTAGATAGATGGAGTTAACTAACGTATATAATCAGTGGCGGACTGGGTCTGAAAATAGTGGTTGCCAGGTGTCAGTGAGGGCCCACACATATCTATAATCGTAACATTAATAAATTATATGTATTTAATTTTTTATATTTAATTATATTAATTTAAATCTATAATATTTAATAATTATATATTTATTTTTTTATTATATATTTCATTTTTCCGCGTTTTTAAAATAAATACCTTTTAACACCCTTTAATTTTCTATGTTTAAAATAACGAAACTATGTTTAAAGTTATTTGATTTTAAATTTCGTAAGTTAAATATTATATAAGAAACACGGACCTTGGGAACAAGGCTATTTTATTTATTTGCTTTAGAGAAAGAGTTCTTTTTTTTCTCCCATATTTCCTGGGGGCCCAAATTGTCTTCTGTTTAAGGAGGCCCACTTGCCATCGGGTAAGCTGGCAACCTCGCCAGTCCGCCACGACGTATCTGACCGTAAACTTTGAATACGTATGGTCCCCCACCGCTGAAATCAAATACTTTCGTTCCCAACGATGCGAAAGAAACAGCACTATTGTATGAGCGGATGTTATCGTGAAAAGTTTTATAATCAGGATTGTTAGGATTCGTCAATAAGTCAAGAAGAAAATTAGGATAAAGAAAATCATTACTTAGTGCATCTGAGGGCTTCTCTAATTTGATTTTCTCTTTGCGGAAACAGCTGGTGAATTTTCCACGAGAAGGGCGTTATGCAGCAAAGTTCTTTGATTTGCGGAACTGGCAAATTATGTTCATGGGTCCGCAGTTGTGCGTTTCTACTTGGGCCTCTATGAAGTGAATTGCTTCGTCGCGAATCCTTTGACTTTGACGGTTTCGGACCAAGTGATGTGAGCTTCAGCATATCTTTCTCGGCGAGCTTGAGATTGAGCTGGAGTTTCGGCTTCGATGCGTCTCCAATAAGCGGCTGCATCTACTGCACGAATCCCAGCGATTCCTGGCTTTGCCTCGCTAACCATCTTGCTTTCCTTTCCTTTGTCATCTGCTGTTATTTGCGATGGGTTCT
>BGPR01039600.1:0-14249 GCA_013235015.1 Araneus ventricosus
TTCTTTTAATTCAAGTAAATTATCTAGATGTGCTTTAAACTTACGATTCTTGATTCATTATCACTAAAACACATAATGTCTCCACATCGCTTTTAAAACGTGAGAACATTTTGTATTTTCTTATATATTTGTATCTTATATATTTATAGTGTATTTTACTGACACTTTTTATTTTAAAATGCTTTCTTATAAATAATTCTTATAAATTCTTTTAATTCAAGTAAATTCTCTAGATGTGCTTTAAACTTACGATGCTTAATTCATTATCACTAAAACACATAATGTCTCCACATCGCTTTTAAAACGTGAGAAAAATTTCGGAAAATTATTGGAATAAATTAAAAACTTTTAAACAAAAGAAGATTGTATATTGCTTTTGTTATATCTCCCTACATTGACTGTTTCATTTATTTCGTGTTGAAGTCATTGTAAACAAAACCAAAAAAATATGAATTGTAATTTTTAGAATACTATAAATTTTTGATGTTCATTTTTTAGTGAGAACTGCACCTTTACTGAAAATAAACAATTTATTTTAGAATTCAACGATTGGAGTTTATATTTCTTACATGAAACGTAACACCCTCATTGTGTTACTTTATAAAAAAATTAGTATTAAAGCCTAGCGCTAAAAAGATTTAATTCCAGTTTTCGCTCTAACTGTTACTAATAGCAACATTTAAGAGCTTTCGTCAACTAACGACATTGACCACTTCGCATACGAAGTTATTTTGCCTCCAAAATAAATAGCATATTATATTTTGGAAATGTTATTTTATTTCGTTTTACATACCTGAAGTGTTAAATGTGTCCATATAATTTTTGTCTTTTAAATAAACTTTTACAATCGACTTAGTTACAGCTTTGAGTGTTAAACATTCTGTAACCGGAAGTACATTTCAGACCACTCCATGTTCTAGAACGAGTTGAACATTCTCAAGTTAAATTATGCTATTCAATTTCTCGAGTGAATGAATTCTTTAAATGTTTTAAATTTCTTGACACAACAAATGTTTTGCCCGGTATTACTTGATGGTTAATGAGCTGATAATTACATTTCAAGGCTTAATTATTAAAGTGTGTTTTTAAAACCTAAGAATCAGATTCTGTAAAACCTTGCTACATGAATGGAAAATAAAGACGATATTTTCTGTAACTATGTGCCTCAAATATGCCCACCCATTAATTTAAGCATTTCTTCAACCGATATAATTCCATCGATTCCAACCGATTAAATCATCAATCACTGTCAAAATAGTTTGATCCCCTGTATTCTAACTAGCTCAAACAAACACTTTGTACCTGTTTAACTTGTTCAGCATGTATCATTACTGAATAACTTGAAACACTTCACCAAATTTTAAGTCTTTCCATTCTTTTTGGCGGCAAGAACGTCCGGTATCATTCTGAGCTCTTAAAATCTAGTTTTTTTCGGTCGCAGACGATATTTTATTTGGCATAAGCTTCGCACAGCTTGGCCTGTGGAGCGTGATGAAAACCGACGACAATGTCAGATCGTAATCGATAAGGTGATAGGAAAAATGGGTTCTAATTGCCTTTGTTTCTTCCTCCTAGGGTGTTTGGATCATCCTCGATTTTCGAACGAAACTCTTTTCCCCCTTCCTTGCAGAAAAGAAGCAAATCTAATGATTCGTTGATGAAAATATGTTGGAAATTCTTTAGAAATGTGTTAATGAGTGTTCTATAAAAAGAAAGTATTGAATTGTTTGACTGCCTTCAGAGAATTTATTTCTGTCATTGACTTTTACAGAACGGCAGTAACCAATTAAGTTTCACCTGCATTATTGCTTACTTGAATTGTTTACGGCATAAGATGATTGAATTAATTTTCGTTGAGGTTTATTATCATTTATTATTCAACAACTGATGATTCGTCATAAAACAAATCAATATTAAGTGCAGGAAAAGATATTTCTTGGAAGGTTTTTTTTACCGTCATTAAAGCATAGATTTTGGAATGCATTTGCGTTGCATAAATCGTTAAATTAATGTGTTGAGCAATTGATAATTCCTGGATAATTTTTTGGATGTTGCGTAAATACTGTATTTACCATCTGTAATGCAATTCAGATAAGCTCCTCAGTTGTATTGTTTTTGTCAGATTTGCTAGATTAGAGCGATGTCGCGAATGATGAGTCAAGTACTAGTAAACGAAGTGATACAACGACAAGTTATCTCGTGGTTCACAGTCAACATGTTTTTATAGAATTTCTCCGTTGATCTTATGAAAAATTTAAAACATTATCCTTCCCTTCAAACTAAATGACAAAAAGCTTTCTTCATGCAAAAGTGTCTTCCTTTAAAACCTGTCATTTTAAACAAATAATATAGAAACATTTTAACCTCTTTAACACGTCCGCGGACTTGTAAACATTTGGTGATCTACAAAAATAGACAGGCGCTTTAAGGCTTTAGGCGACAACTGAATACAGATGCAATGGAAGTATTACGTTTCTAATTTACTTAATTGACCATCTAACGGAATTTTTGAGTATACAAAGAAAAAACAAACATGAAAATATTCATCGAATCCGTTAACCCATTACTTTTAACGGAAATTAATTTCAAAACATTAAGAATTTATAGAATTGGATGCATGATAATGTGGCTTGTAGATTTGAATGTTATAACAGTCATGTCATTTTGCATCGCAATGATAATGAATGCCATGTTATTCACGTCAGCAAACGTGTTTAAACTACCCTTTGTTATTAATTTCTTCCTGACCTGAACAGTGGTGCTCACATGTCTCGAATTCTATTGTTATCGTTACAGTTGAAGGCCAGTAGTTTTAAATTTAACCAAATTGCTTAAAGTTCAATATATTTCGGACCTCTTTAAGGCTGATAGTGAATAGACAACAGTAAAGTTCACTTTAGGCAGTGATCTTATCTCTAAATAAAACTTTTCGCGAATTGCCATAGATGTTTACACATCAGTTCTATCAGCTGGAAGAAGGGGAAAAAAATGTCGTAACAAAATTTAAAATGCTTCAGATCTTTTCAATGTTGACGACTTCTTACAGATATATCAATGCCTCAATTGCCAAATCGATTAACTCCATAAAACGAAAACTAGAGAAAAAAGATAAAATAGTATACATTGTTTTTTAAAAATTCCTTTGTAATTACAAAGTCAACTAAACTTCGTAGACTGTATTACTGCAGATGAATGTGTTATCTAAGGACATATAAAAGTATGATAGAATATCCTTGGAGTAATCGTTATTATTACTATATTTTTTGCGTGATTAAGGGAGTTAATAAATTTGTCAAGTGAAAGAAAAGAATTAAATCAAATTCAATCTTCAAATTATTTTTTTTATTATAGAAAAACTTCGTTATATACATTTTTTATTGAAGATTTTAGATTTCTAGTAGATTCTGTTCCTGTTACAGTTATTATATTATTACTTTGTTTAAATTGATTAATCAGCGATATAAATGTCTTCTTCGTCAGCTGTATTTGAGCTCCCGTCATGTCGATTTGTCCTTAAGTTTTTGTAATAATCATCTTTAATGGGAGAAATGAATTTCAACAAGTCCATCATGTCTTTCCTCTTTTCTCTTGTTCTACTTGCTGGATACAATAAAGGCTGGTCTTTATTTTTCAGACATAGTGGTCTACCTATAGCAGACAAAATTAGCACAACACCAGGAGACAGATTGTCTTATATTAATGGCATTAAATTCTGAATCTTCGTTAAAGTCACACTTGAATTGTATGAGTTGGGGTTTCAACTTTTCGGTAAATCCGACATTAAATCGAATAAAATTCACATACGTAGGGATAATCCTTAAGGAGGAGGTGTCGGGGTATAAATAACTTATTATTACTTAACCCTAAGAGGAGGAAGATAGATAAAACAACGAATGACAACAACAACAGAAAAAGCGGTACCTTTTAAGACAAAATCATTGCCTTAAAAAGTTTAACTAAATTTTTATAGCGTAATAATGCAATTGGTAACGATTTACATAAGAGTATGGAGTTAATCAGATTGGCTTCTGAAAGAAATTATTTATTATTCAATGGCAAAAAAAATCTGTCATTTGGTGGTGTTAATTCTTATTATTAGAGAGATTTGTTTTGAATATAAACAGGAGTCTATCGAGTGTTTTGACACTCAAATTTTTTAAAAATCAAAAAATGGAGTTAATAGATTTGGCAAGTGAGGCATTCATATGGAGAGCCGGAGTGTCTCGGGTTTGAGACCCGATTCCATGGAAGAACCGCCGTGTGTAGGGACTTTGATGAATATTAAATTTGTCGAGGGTTCAATATCTTCCTGTTGGTGCGGGGTGGAAGTTCGGAGTGAGAGGATGGTTGCTGAGGTGTCGTTCTTGTCATCCGAACACGGTATCTGCAAAAACGGGAGGTTAATCTAGCTAAGCTAAACTTAACAAAACCTATGCATGACTATTGTTTCAATGTCCGCTGTAGAATGCGCTACATTTAAGCGCTATAGATTTGTTACAGTTTTGTAAAGAAAGTTATCGCTAATATCGCAATGTTGATGCAATTAACATAAAAGAAACTGTTTGTAAAAGTGCGAATAATTATCTGTATGGTTATATGGGCTACATTTTGGAAACGACTAATGTAAAATGTCAATTTCATATTTTATTCGTTGATTCGCTTATACAGGGTGAGTCTAAATTGTTTTTACAAAATAATAGGGGTGATAGTACCCATCAAAACGAGAAATTATCACCATGGAATATAGGGTCGCATTCCACTCTGAGAGGCAGAAAAGAGTAAAGTCGAAACGCGTCGAGCATGAACAAGTCATCTCCTCTGACATCATTTTGTACCTGAATACGTAGCATATGTCCTAAGCAAGATGGCCTGGTCTATCCCGCACGATGGATTGGACGTTTCGGACCTGTGGCTTGGCCTCCTCTCTCACCGGGTCTCAACCCACTGGACTTTTTCTTCTGGGGGCACATGACATCTTTAGAGTACGAGACGCCTGTGGACTCGACTGAAGATCTCGTAGTGAGAATCGTTGTTGCCGCAAACAAAATTAGCACACCACCGGGAATCTTCGAGAGGGTGCGCCAGTCATTCCTTCGCTGGTGTGAACTGTGCAACAACACGCGTGGCCGCTACTCTCAGCACTTGCTGTGAGTTTTTCCTTGATCAATAAATCAGATTGTGCAACTTCTGGTATCGTTCATTCGCTTTCCCAACACTGTTATAAGTTCATGTTGACATCCTAATTTTACTCCTTTCTGCCTCTCAGAGTTGAATGCACCCCTATGTTCCATGGTAATTATTGATCGTCTGGATGGGTACTATCACCCCTCTTATTTTGTAAAAACAATTTAGACTCGCCCTGTATATTATCCATGCTTGTATATTATCGCTTATATACATGCTCCTATGTATTCTCTGCTTCCCGTTTGTAAACAAACTTAATTTTATCTGCTGTCACAATTACAACAAATATACTTCCGTGCACGAAGCATGAGTATTTATTAAAAACAAAGTCTTAATGCTTCATTTTATAGACATATTCCTTAGAAATCGTTGGTTACTCTATTCTATTAGAATCTGACATTATCTGTCAATTATTTAACGTTTAATGCTTGCAATACGTTAAGTTCGTACATGGGGGAGGTGTTACTTGAGGGAGAGGATGTGCCTCAAACGTTGGTAGGTCAAAGCCTTTCCCGTTTGTAAACAAACTTAATTTTATCTGCTCTCACAATTACAACAAACATACTTCAGTGCAAGACTCATGATTATTTATTAAAAACAAAGTCTTAATGAGCATTCTATCAATAATTTTAACGTGTGGTAGAACATATTTAAGCCGTCCTTAAATACGTTTAATAATTTGCTATTCATGGGAGGTCTCTTCCCTGTTGTTATAAACTGAAACCGAACAGAGGAAATAAATTTAGTTTTCTTTTTTCCCCTGTAAAATGGCGATCTCGGGTAATTCAATGCAATTCTTGTGCTTTCAGGTACCGATGCATCGTTCCCGGAAGACTTCCTCGCGGATCTCCGTCAAGGGATGTCTGCCGCGTCATTCTCGATAAAATACCCGGCTCCAAGGACCAGTATCAGCTTGGAAGCTCTAAGGTAAGACTCTTTTTTAGATCTGCGGATTACTGCTCAGCAATTGCATAAGTGATATTCCTCCTGCATCTTAAAATATGCTTCAGTGTCCTAATTTCAGTAGCAACACCTATTTCTGATATAAATACATTCAAAATCCTCACTGTAGACTGGGTTGTGTGGTCGGCAAATTTTTGAGACGAAAAGACCGAATCTAGACGTTTATAATGACTTAAAAATATTTAAGAATCATTAATGTTTTTTTTTTCAAACAAGGGAAATTTAACCCTTTATATCTTACGGTACTAGAAACTACCGTTTTAATCAACAACTTATATTTTCGTAATATGACCGGTTTTTCCTGATGAGTGTGACGAATACCCGAAGAATGCAGTTCCAACAGCAGGCAGTAGATAGCAGCTAAAAGCACAAATTAGATTATTTTTATCATTTATTAAATTGATTAAATTAATTTAAAGTATTTTCCTCCTTCCTAGGGTTATTCTGCACCAAAACTTATATAAGGATAAAAAAAATCCATTTAAAAGCTGCTGGTAAATTAATACGGACTATAAAGGATTAAAGTAATATTATAACATAAAATAATATTTTTGACGTTTTTATGTAAGTTATTTAATTAACCTTTCTACTGGGTGGTATAGTTGTTTTAGCAGTGATATTTCATCTGAGCACCACAAATTCCATTGGAGTTCTGCCATAAACCATTAGTTTCCCTCCTCCCTTATCTAACTTATTTGTGAGAAACCTAATTGCTCTGCTTAGAATTTCATTCCTTTTTTATTGGTCGCCCTATGTCTGATAACTAGATTGGTTGCTATTGAAGGAAAACAAGAGTCGTAACCCTAACCAGCCAGTCGAAAGAGACAATACTTCCAATGATTTGAAAAGAGATGGTAGAGGGGATTCCGGTCTATCTTCATTTTGAATGTATGTTTGAGATTTCATAATAAATATAAATACAAATGAAGGGAATTTTAATTTTCGAAGAGTTAAAAATACAAAAATAATAGTAGACACCGATAAGAAGTAAGAATCCGGTGGATGACTTCATCCACGCAGATTCAAAACCGGAATAGGTTTTCTGTAGAGGAAAAAGACTTTAAGGTCTGAATTAATTAATATTTATATCCTCTATGGCCCGAACCCATTCCGGAATATATTGGAAAGAAAAACATTTATCCACAAAGAAGAAATTAAAAACAGTCTTTTTTAAACAAAGTATGAAAAGAAGGGCTTAAAATCTTTCCTCTTATTGTGCAACAAAAGAAAGAACGCCTTTACAAAGTAAATTTAGTAAATGGATGAGAGATTGAGATTTCATATAAGGGGCTGTCCATAAATGATGTCACACTTTATTTCAATATTTTTGACTCCCTCCCCCCTTGTCACATGTCACGCTATATTACATAAACATATACTTGCAGTGCAGAAACATAGCACTACGTTATAGATCATATATCAAATTTTATTTTTAAACTTTAACTATGTATTGTAATGGCATTTGTGAGCATAATAATATATGTGTGTAATATGTGTACTTATTTTGTATGAAATAAGATTAAGATTTACAGCAAAAAACCTAATTAATATACAATAGTAATAAAATATTAATATAAAAGAGCAATTGAAAACAGTAGTATTTTTGAATTTGAAATGGAATTTTATATATTTTGCTTTAAATCTTATCTTTACTTTATGAACACAAAATACTCTTAAACAGATTGAATTTTTTTTTAAAAAAAAAGTGCCTCAATAAGATCAACCTGTTTGTGCCACTACCAGTTCTATAACTCACCCAGGTGGGGAAACATTTCAAGGGTGTGTGTGAAAGGGGTGTTCTTCTAACGGTGAAGAATTTCTGCTGCTACCATATTCTCAGAACTTACCCTGAATGCCTTTTTCGAAAAGAAAGGAATATCAGTGAAAGAAAAAAATCACATGAAAGTTGTTTTAGCCCCGATTAAAAAAATACCCTCAAATTCTGGTAATTTAGAAATAACTTCAAAATTTAATCTGCTAATTTTAAGTGTTTTTATTTTAACCAAAATGTATCATGTCACACTTCTTGTTACCCCATCCCCCCCTGTCACAAACTGTCACAATTTCACGAAACCCCTTCCCCCTCCAAGCATGACATCATTTGTGGACGGCCCCTAACCGTAATTTACAGTTCAGTGAATGAATGGGGTGCTTTGTTCTTAGGTCTTTCTGAGGGAATCCCTGGAGCAAGCCCTGGAGAAGGAACGAGTGAACATCCTCCGAGGGTCTGTGGTCACCATCCAGCGATATGTGCGGGGATACCAAGCGAGGAAGAAATACAAGCTCATGCGGCATAGTGCCGTCAAGATACAGACGTCATACAGGGCCTGGACCGCCAGGTAAGGACGCTGCTCTGCATTTTCGCGTATTGTGCTCTTTTTCCTTGACGAAACTGGTGAAATTAGTGAAGAAAGGTGTTTATACTTAAGACATTTGATTTTTGGTTCGCAGTATCAGCTGCCTCACAAAAAACACTTAGATTAAAAATCTTGGAATCACTTATGCTGTTGGAAACCAACTCCAGAGTGCATATGTTGAGATATAGCCTTTTTCATGAAATTTACTGAAACCAGCGGGAGTGCCCCCCCCCCTAAACTTTTGCGGATGCTCCTAACATATGTGGAGAAAAAAATAAACTAAACGGCAGTAAACCGAAGCGTCTCTAACGCAGTGGAGAGAAAAAGCTTGGGAATCGGAAGCTTGGAGGCGAAAGGCGTAGCGGAAAGGATTAGCGCAAGTGAATCGCGCAATTAAGCACTAACGTCATTGTGTGATGAGAAAAGACAAATAGGCGATTTGAACTCCTTTTTTCGACCGATTGAAACGAAAATTGGGAATGGATCTACATTTAATGTTAGCAAGCCTCATACCAGTTTTTATTTATCAACGCACGTAGGGTTTACGAGTTATAATGTTTAGAAGTATGCGATTATACAGACCGACAGACAATCAACCCTTTGATGTATTTGGCCCAAAATTTGATACAAACCTACATTCCTACCAAATTTTATCCATTTATCTAATCAAGTTTCTGAGTCATAGTGTTCACATGAACGCTGACAGACAGACTTCCCGTCGACGGATGTTATCCAAAATTTAATAGAAACCTACAAATTATGTGTAAAGATTGCATACCAAATTCCATCTCCGTAGCTCTAATAGTTTTCGAGTTATCGTGTTCACAGATGGACAGACATAATTCCAAAATTGTGTTTTTCGGACTCGGGGAGATCTAAAACGTGAAGATTCGTCAAAATCTCGAGTTCGAATTTCTTGACGATTACAATACTTTCTCTTTGTATACGAGAAAGTAAACAACTCTGTTACTTCGTATTTCGTTCTTTCCAAAAGTAATTGTTGCAGTCTGTTGTGTAACGGGATTTGAGTACATTCAGTTTTTCAGAATAAATTACTCACATCTAGGAAAAGTTTGCAATTGTATAAACACAGACCGCAAAATTGTGATTAGCTCCCATTCGCGTAACCCCAATTATTTGTCCAGGAAAACTCGACTGGCGATCCCTGCTAAGCATAACTATTTTCTTAACACAAGCATTGCTTCGGAGGAGTTTTCTCGTCCGCTAAGAGTATTTGCTAACGAATTATATTTATATTTAATTTATGCATTTAGAACTAACGGATTATATTTATATTTAATTTGTACACTTAATTAGGGTAACAGTGTAGTGAATTTTTAAACATATCTGCCATAGCCTTATTAAACGTTCATGGTTACATTGAACCACCTATGAATTGAAAACAACACTGGTGGAGGCTTATTGCAAAATCGAAAGCTTCTATCATCCCTTTTTTCTACACTTTCTGGTAAACGAAGAATACAAAAAGAAATCGTTATAATCATGGAACAATTCAGCACTTGAAATTTGGCACTTGGTTTTATCACCAAAATTGAGCATCAAATTTTAGGTCAAAGCCTTCTACTGGGTGACTGTCTGTCTGTTCGTTTATTCATATGTATGTGAACGCGATAACTCAAAAAAAAAACCAACGAGTTAGGTGAAAGAAATTTGGCACTTGGTTTTGTCACCAAAATTGTGTGTCAAATTTTAGGTCAAAGCCTTCTACTGGGTGACTGTCGGTTCGTTTATTCATATGTATGTGAACGTGATAACTCGAAACACAACGAGTTAGATGAGTGAAATTTGCTGTATGGCCTTGTAGATCTTTATAAAATTTTGGACCAATCGGTCAAAGGAACAAAGATCTAAGTTGCATATTTTATTTTCTTCACCCTACGACGAAACTAAACACAAAGCGTGCCATATCCTGACAATATTTGAGAAAAACGAAGGGAGAACGAAGTCCGCTGATTTAATTTATTACCATTAGGCATTAAAGTTCCCATTATCTATACTTTAAAAAGTCAATGTTTGCGTGTGTGTGCGATTTCCAGACGAATCTATAGCACTTACAGCCATGAAATTTGGCGCACAGGTAGTCGTAATGGTGACTCTATGGACCTCGAAGCCGGAATTTTAAAATTTAATCTAGAAAATTTTTTATTTAATGTTTTTGTGTTGTTTTGGGTCATTTTTGGCACACTTACGACTGTAGTATCTTTTCTAATGATCGTTGAAAAACAATCAATGCACCATCGGATAAAACAAACAATTTTCGTTCTAATGAAGTTTGTTTCGAATTACTTACGCAATTTACTGAATTTTGAGAAATTTTTAAAAAATAGTCACTTTTATGCTAATTTTTAATAAGGATTTCTTCAAATTCTCGCATCTGACGTTCTAACAACTCTATAATTTTAATTTTTTTCAGCTTGTAACTGGAACGTTTCTGTCGGATTCAAAATAAGAACAGTTAAAATATCTTATTCCGTTTCTTTTAAATTAATTTTTCCCTGATCAGTTCAGTTTTTTTGCTAGCGAGATTTGACAGCGAGCGTTTCTCCGTTTCTCCCAGAATGCACTGTTGCAATTTCATTGGCTGGTGATGACCTTCCTCGCAGGAGGTGACGTAATATGCTTTCTACAATCCGATTCTTTCCGGTGACGTCATTACATTCGTGTCATTGTCGAAAATCAATAATATGTATCTTTCGTTTTGATTTTGTTTTCAAAACTTTTTCGTGTCATTGTGGGCATTTTTTCCCATTTTGTTGAAGTCCTGATTCCACGGGCAACGCCGTGCGCGTATTGCTTATATCAAATAAGCATACACTTGAGGAAAACAGATTTCGGAGGATATTGTCTTCTGCGTACGATAATGTGGAATGTGTTAACACAGACTTTAAAATAGATAATGTTAGAAGAAGAGTTGTATAGTTAATATAAATTAGCGTGTTCACAACAAATAGAAAAGATGGTGAACGTCAATCATGGTATAAAAGACACATTCCTCAACTGTGCAACTAAAGGTTCATATCTCTGTGTGATTAACTAATTATTCACTTTTCGATGTCACTAGATCAGTTTTGAAATTCCGAACGCATCACCTATGGAAAAAACATGACAGGTGAAGTTTGTGGTTGATTGTAATGGTTAAGTAGACCATTTCGGAGTTCTGCTTCAGAATCGTATCGTAAAAGTTTATTGCTTCTTTAAAGTGAAGTCTTCCGTAAAGCACTGAATCTGTCACGATCGTAAAAAGTGTGTGTTTTGGAGTATTCGTGACCTTTTTGCTTATTTCAAAAATAAGGAAATGTCTTATAGAAAGTAGTTTATAGGCATTTTTTTAGTAAACTACCGTGTGAATCTGATTGGTTAACTCTAACGCGGTACAATAATTAATTCGAACTAGTTTTATTCCTTAGCTATTCCTTCTCAGATTGATAGTGCATGGATTCTATGTGAAATTACATAGATGCTGTTGAACTAAAATTAGAATAAAGGGAAAATTAGTATCATTAACTGCGAGTCTATTTATTGTTTTGAAAAAATTTTTATAGATTCTGAGATTTGCGATGTATATGACATAAGCCAATTAGAACCAGAGGGAGTGTTTTTACCCAGCTTTTTCCTTATACTTTCACTAGCTGTTATGCCCGGCAATGCTCGGAATTAAAATACCTTCATGTCTAATATTTTTTATGTTAAAAACTACTTTTGTGCAGAAAATTACAATACCCAAAATTCTTTTTTTTAAGTTGTTGATGATCTCTCTCTTCTTATATAAAATATATTTATAAAAAAAGCAGAAATTTCAGAAATAAAGGTAAATTAGTTCAAAGTCTAACCGTTGCCTAGCAACGGAGTAGCTATAAATTTGCGTTATTTCAAAATCGTCTGCAGGTAATTAACAATTTAATAAATTTTGAAAAATTAATAAAAATTGAAGCAAAAGAGTGTCACAGAAATAAAATTGGTATCATTATAAAGGTAAAATTTTGAACTTTAAGATGGTATAAAAATAGTTTTAGAGAGATAACTTGCTCCGAAGTTGCTGCGGAAAAACGGTTTCGGTTAAATTCCAATTAACTGACTGTTTAGTTAACATTTGCACTTTGAAAAGTTGACAATAATCTTCCCCTTCTCTTAATAAGCGTGCAAAGTTTGCTTGAAATTAGTGCCGCTGTTTAGGAAGAGGTGTGGAACATACATACAAATATACATACCCACAATGAATTTTATTTTTATTAAGATAATATGCACGTTTTGTGTTCAATTTCGTCGTATAGCGAAGAGAGTCGAGTATGCATTTTGGACATTTTTCCGTTGGAAGATTGTGTCCAAAATTTGATGCATATATACAAATTTGGTGCCAAGACCACAAACTAAATTTTATTTATCTAGATTTTTGTATTTTCCATTTCCGTGTTCACATACTCACGAACATACTAAACAACAGACACTTTACCTGTTGTTGTATTTTGTCCGAAAATAGGTACAGATCTACAGTTTCTGTGTTAAAGTCATATACTAAATTTCGTTTATCCAGCTTGTTGCATTTTTACTTTCTCGTATACGAAGTATACAAAGAGAAAGTATTGTAATCGTCAAGAAATTCGAACTCAAGATTTTGACGAATCTCCACGTTATTGACCTCCCCGAGTTCGAAAAATACAACTTTAGAGTTATGTCTGTTTGTCTGTGAACACGATAACTCGAAAACTATTAGAGCTACAGGGATTAAATTTTGTATGCGATCTTTACACATAATTTGTAGGTTTCTATCAAATTTTGGACAAAATTCGTCCACGGGAAGCCTTTAGAAACTGGAATACCCAAACTCTGTACAGTTAGTTTTATATCATGGTACGTTTACTTTAAAACTGATTCTATTAATTTTTTCGTATTTCTGAGGTAGCAAATCGCATTGAGTTATAAATTAGATTCGGAATAATTTGCTCAGACCAGTAAATGTTCTAAAGATGAACAACATTTTTATAATATTTAAAAGTCTATTAAAAGATTTTTAATGCTACGGAGTTTTATTTCATTCACTTAAGGTTTATATTTTTACCAAAAATGAACTGTTCTAATTATAAAAAGCAAATCTTTTAAATTTTTTGTTGTGTAGACATGTGAATTGAAGTATACAAGGTCTCCAACTGATATGCCGTAAGTCAGATTTATACATGTCAGGTCACTAATCTTTCATTTCTAGCTGAAGCGGAAGATAAAAGACCATTGAGTCTAAGTGCTTCCAAAGACCACCACCCACATTTTTTTTTGTCAAGTTGGATTTCTATTTTTTAACACCATTTTCATTCATACAGGTTAAAAAACTTGTGTATAAAAACTATTCAATATATGCGCGTATAAGTATTGTACATAAAGTGAAAAATGCATTATATGTACTCTATTGTATGTATTTTAAATAACAATAAAACCTGAAGAAACATTTTATTTTGAAATTGAGGGTTTTTTTATCGTAAGTCGAAGGGAAGGTATATTTAAGACAATGGTAAATTAAACCGAGAAAAAAATCGTCTAAAAATTAAATATTCGTGTTCAGTATTTCATAGTTTCAAGTTCATTCATACAGCAAAAAATTGTGTTCATCGGTAATAGCTACGTTCAGTTACGTATTTAATCTTCCTTGGTCAGTTGGTACAGTTACGATCCTAGCACAAACAGAATGCAAATGCAGACGAAAAACTGGAGAAAATGGCATTTCAGGAGATAATG